>JACXGJ010010435.1:0-21971 GCA_016801105.1 Esox niger
GGGGGGGGGGGGGGGGGGGATATTTTGTTTGCATGGATTGAGGATTGTCTTTCTTTGTCTAACCGACCTACCAATGAGCATCAATAAGAGATGGAATTCAATAGCAAGTGGGAAGTGGGGCGTAGGAGTCTAGGTTTCTAGTGAAAGGTATTGTCATTACTTCAACGCTTGACGGGCCCGCCCTTTTTGCCACCTGTTCTTGTAACAAAGTCTTTTGACGTCATGTCATGTATATTATCATAAGAACTGTCCTGGCATACCTGTTTCGTGATGGGACTTGTGAAGTAAACAAATAAGTTACACCTGTGAAGTGACCTGCTATACAAAAAATCACCTCAACACAATTAAAATACTCAGCTCCAGGCGGAGATATTGTTTCCAAGTGCTTGGATTTGGAATCAATCCAAAACAATGATTCCTATACATTGAACGGTCCAGTGTTTAGTGTAGGGTTATATTCACAATATATTAGCCCCTTCCATGCTTGATTAATTGTGATAATCAGAATAAATGCACAGATGTGCATTTAGAATAAGTGTGGCTATGAAGGCAGTTGAGATGTCTACCATATTCTGTTCAGTGGCGTATGACCACGCTCAGCCACATCGAATGCAATCAGTGACAGTCGACATACCTTTATGACCTTCCCTTGCTTATAGCACGTATCGTGAAAAAGCCCTGCACTTTATGGCAAGGAAGTTTTTAAACCATCCATGTCATTTTTATGTGTGACTTAAATGTTTCCAAAGAATGCAAACATTGAAAGTCCTTGCATTGTGTTGTAGGCACAAAACCTAACACTTTTTTTTATGCAAGGAGATATGAGCAGGGCTCTGTTGTGTTCTGGGACTTTGTGAATTATCTCCTCTGCTTGTCTTTCTTGCCAGACCACACACTGAACACCCTGGAGCCTGAGTGTAGCAGTAAGTGGAGGAAGTACCTCCAGCTTAAACAGCACTTCTACATGGCCTATGTAAGTCCTTAAGGAGTCTAGGCAGTTTTTGTTTGGACTATTCTATGTATGTTTTTAATGATACGATGCCTGTCATTTCTCACTTAGGCATACTGCTACCACGGACAAACTCTCCTTGCGAGTGACAAGTGTGGCGAGTCAATAAGATCTCTCCAAGAAGCAGAGAAGTGTTGGTATTTCTGTTCTAGAGTTCTTGTGCCTTGTTTGTCCTTTTGAAGCAGCGCAGATCCCATCTTAGCAAGTGTAAACACCTAGCTCTGACTTGCTGTGTTTAGGCTACTCTAGAGCCGAGGCTCTGTGCAAAGAGTACCGCCAGACCAAAGGGCCTGGTAGCACTGCCAAGCCCTCTGAGCAGCTCTTTTTCACCAAGCTGGGCGGTCTGATTAAAAACACTCTGCAGAAGTGCGAGAGAGAGAATGGATTCATGTGAGTCCACACACACCCACACCCACGCATGCTGACTTGGTACATTTCATTTTGAGTAGATGATGATAATAATAAGCTGTTTTAGCAGTCTGACATAAATATTTAATTTGTCCAGATACTTCCACAAGGTCCCAGCTGAAGCTCCCCAGCTGGAGTTGAAGGCCAGCTATGGCCTGGCTGACCCAATGTCCTTTGAGTTTCCAGCCCTCAGTGAGCAATGCACCCCTGAAGTGTATGCCACCTTTGACCTTACCAAGGGGGCCAAAGACGACAAGGTAATGTTGGTCAGATGTTGGGGTGGGCAGTGGGTTGTGATGTTGATGTTTTATCTTAATATGTTCTGTCTGGTTACTGGTTATGACCAGGTAAAGATGCTGACAGGGTTTTGTACATTTGCTGGCCTGGGACAGAAGGTTTAAAAATGTCACTTGCCATTTGGATTGCAGGCCAAACCCAAGCAGGAAGAGGAGGTCAAGCCCGTAAAGGAACCAGATTTGAAGCCCCAGAAAGACACTGGCTGTGTCATCTCTTAAACCCAACAACACTACTCCCATACACAGGCTTATATTCCACCTAACATGGAGTCCATTTCCATTCCATGAAAAGTAAACCTCCATTAGAGAAGTCATTTTTCTGTTCTTGGTTTATGGTCACATGTTTTACATTATGCACTACCGGCTAGACCAGAGTATTCAGTCACTGATTATAGATGAGGATGAAGAGTAATAGAAAAGAAATGTTGATCTGTTGCATTGGTTTTCTGTACTGTTTTATGATCCATGATTAACAGTAGCATGACTATCTGTTTTACTTAACTGTACATAGCAGTTTTCTATTGTTTTTGGTATTATATAAAAATATTTGGGGTTTATAGCTGAATAGTTCTCATTAGTGCTGTTGAGGATTTTGTATAAAAGCCTCTGTCATATTAGATGTTTATTTATTGCTGTTATTTAAGATCAGACAAATCATTTAGCAAGAACTTACAACACACATTGATGTATATCCAAGAATATCAATGTGTGAAGTAATCATAGGTTTAAGTTTCTGTGCTTTCCTTTCTAAGATTCTTTGGTTTAATCAGTTTTCTAGCCACTGGAAGGATTCTCCTATATCTTTTGCTAGGTGTAGCCTGAATTAATGAGGATAACCATTATGAAATATTCCACTCTGTTGAAGACCTGGCTGTGCTTGTCTGGGGTAATATTACCCGGGAGTTGTATTCCATACAGCCATACAATGCATACCACTGAAATATTCTGCATATTCTGTAACCTGACACTCTACAGAAGGCTATATATAGTGCTGTGAAAAACCTTTGCTATTAGATGGCCATGCATTTTTGCATACATGAATATTATCTGATCATCAACCAACGCATAATTTTATATAAAATAGGTCTGAATGGACAAACTGCTCCAAAGTGATACACAGTTTTGTAGTTAAGGTTGTGTCTCCTAGGAACCCTTTGTTTAATCTCCCTGTTTTGTGCAATTGCCTTGTTGGGTGACCTAGCTGCGCTTTAGCTTGTAGATTTCCAAAAGAAAATGTCATTCTCTGAGCCGTATGAACGGTTCTTTTGATGTAATACCATCCACTGCCTGATGGAACCCAGCAATGAAACTACTACCACCACATTTGACTGTTGCTGTAACGGTCTTATGGTGGAAGGGTGCAGTGTCTGGTTTTTCAGGGCTCTTGTCGTCTGAAAAGAACTGTCCCTTTATCTCATCTGTCCATAGAACATTGTTCTAGATTGATCATACATTTATCATCCAGGTGCTTCTTTGGAAATCTAGCAAGCGTTTCCCTTCTTTATAATGTGCAGTGGAGGCCTGCAGATCTTTGGATGTTTTCCAAGGGTTCTTTGTGGCTTTCTGTTTTGCTTTTGGAGAGTATTTTGCCTAAAGAAATGTATTGCTGTCCCAAAAGTTCTCCATTTGGACGATATTGCTTTGATAGTGGGTCGGTGAAGCCCAGAGCCTCAGAAATGGTTTTGTAAACCTTCCAGACCGGTATTTCTCCTGAATATTTTCAGGAACGTGATTTGATCAAGGCATGCTGGCCTTTAGAAGACAACACTGATGGAAAGGGGCAAAGTAACTAAAATGTACATTGTTTAGAGCTGACCCACATCAGGTGTTGTTAACCAAAATACTTAGCTTACAATAATTATCCTTTTTATTCAGTTGCGTTTACTTTTTTGTCATTTAACAGATGCTCTTAGCAAGAGCAACTTGGATAAATTGATTGCCTGCATTTAGTGCCTATACTTAACATCATTTACAGGTGGCGGAGAAGTGATGCTTAAGCTGATTGGTAGGTGGGGATTATAATGGCCAGATTGGAAATGTGGTCTGGATGCCTGTGTTAAAAGATGCTACATGCTCTTTAGTGAGCACAGAGAGTGAGGTGTGCTGTTTAACATTCCATTGAAAGGATGCAGCAGAGTAATGTTTCCTTCCCTGACTTGGGGCATTGAGATTTGTTCTTTAGACCAATGGCAAAATTCTTCTCACTGGCCCCCCACCACTTCCAGCGGCATCTGTTCACCCATCCAGGGACCAGACAGGCTCAGAGTTATTGGCTAGACAGCAGTGGGATGCTTGAGTCCAGGCAGCAGGCAAAACACTTTCACAGCACTGTAGGTCTTCTGGATGCTCATAAAAATCATGTATATAACCCCAGACTGGTTGCCATGATTGCTGTTTACTGGATTTCCTTGCCATTCACTAGTGCACACACATAATTACAGCTAATGTTGGAAAAACTGCTTTTGTCTCAATTTCCATTGAGGCTTGATGTCAATTTTCTTAACATGTCTGTGAAGGGAGTGATGTAATTTGGCGCATTGTCTTACATGAGAAAATGTCGTATGAGGTATCTTGCAATGCATGTAAATCTCAAGAATGACTAATTTATGTTTAATTTCTAAATTACAAAGATTGACTCCGTGTGCATTAGCTACTGAGTACTGATTCACCATAATTTACAGTTGTTTTTGAGAACTTTTGACTGCTAGCTTCTGCCGAGGTAGTACAATTTGTGTGAAATAAAACGGTCAATATGGTATACTATCTTGCTAATCAAACCATTTTTAAGTCTTTCTTTGAAACCTCATAGCACTTTTCAATGCCTTCTACCTTTTGTGAGATCAATGAATAAAATAGAATGTTATTTCTACAGGACCTCACTTTTCTTGAAACATTTGATTTATACATTTTTTTATTAACATTACTGGCTATATTTTTGATGTATCATCACAATACATTAAACTTTTAGACCCAATATATTCAGCTTTTAGACCTGCGTCGTAACTGTCAATGCAGTGATGTCTTTTTGTTGTTACAAATCAGAATAAAAATGTCCAGAAACCATGTATTGTTATTGTGTGTGGCATTTGATTTGATTTTTTTATTTTGGTGAAAGAATTGGGAGTGAATGATGCTGTCGATAAGAACATCACTTCATAAATCAATTTACAATAAACATTGACATTTTTCCAGTGGCACAAGCCCAACCCCCAGCCTTTTTTCCAGTGGCACAAGCCCAACCCCCAGCCTTAAAAGTATCACAGAATGTGTAGCTTGTCACCCAATGACATGAGCCTGCATAGTGTACACATCAAATATGACTAGAGTTGCAGTTGGAATGGGTATCAGGTTTCAAAATAAATACAGGATTCCGTATCTTGCCTTTTCTATTTCCTTGATTCCTGTGCTATCAATGTCCAGGAAATACATTTACTCTGAGCTGTAAAAAACATGCTTAAAAGGCAGAATCCTAAGGAAAACATTAATACAGTTGAGAATGGGTGACAACTTCAAGGAAGTAAGTGCTGTTCATATGTAAGCCAATGGGTGTAGCTACTACAGGCTTTTGTTCATAGCACTTGGAGTATATCTTGGTTCTATCTACTTTGTGGTTGCTTCCTGTATGGAATATGCTAATTATTCGCTAACCCGTAGCAAATACTGTAGATGGTGACAATGGAAATTGTCCACTTCATTCAAAGCTAACCTCCAACATATGTTATCAAATGTTTATGTAGCAGGTCAGTGGTATAAAAAAAAAGATAATTAACAATGTCTGTCTCAGAGCACTGGCATTCAGAAGACAGAGTTTGGGGGTCCTTCCCTGTCCCAGCAGAAGAGGGTCATCCATTTCTCCAGTGGCGAGACTCTGCAGCAAGATGACAGTGATGAGGAAGAGGAGGCTCAGTCAGAGGATCAGGTGTTTAGGGATCCGGAGGTAAAAGGTTATTCAAGTATAGTGGGATTTTGATTAGTAGTGTAGTTGCAATGTAGCACTTATCTGTGTGTGTTTGTGTGTTGTAGCCCAAACTCCCTTGGAAAGCATTTACTTGGTCTCTGGGAAGAAATACATTGCGCAGTAAGTTCCATTTCAGTGTGCTCTTGAAACATTCAACTGCAGAACCAAAACAGAAAAAGAAATCCATATAATTTAGACATTGTAGATAAATACTCTTTTACTGTATGTCCATTTATTCATCCTTCAGCTTGTGATTTTCTTGGAGGGAAACTGGCTGGTCTACTTGGCCTTAATACTGCCAAATACCAGTACGCTGTAGATGAATATCAGCGTGACAGCAAGGTAAATACAAAATAACAAAATTATAAAACCAAAATATTTTTTTCTGGTTGGTTCCGATGGCCAGGAAAATATTCAGGTTTCCATATAGAATCTGCAAAAACATAAGCCCAGTTTTCTAACATACTTCCTTTGTCCTGAAATTGTCTGCACCATCAGATCATTGGGTGTTTATTTGTCTATACCTGTCTAAAAATATGGGCCCAATCTGAGTTTGAGCCAGATCACGACAAAGGGAACTCTAGCACCAGGGCCTTTGTTCACAAAACTTTGTTACAAAATGTCTTGCGACTCCAGGCCCTGGTGTACAGTAAATGGGTAACATTTCAGAAATGTCTAGTCATTCTTTCTACTCTTCAGTCATATATGAGCTCTGAATCAGAATGCATCAACTTCAATAACCAAGCAATCAACACTTTATTTTTCTTAACCAAATTGATATATGGAAACATTGTTGGTATTGTTCACTCCTAGGAAACAGGCAGAAAAGAGACTGAATGCTCATATGAGGAAAAAACAGAGATAATTCAACTTTCTTCAAGGATCAACAGTGAATATGGGGCTACCTTGCACAGAGCTTGTTCTCAAGCTTCAAATAACACTGAGCATAAAACTACAGGATCTCCCAACAAGGGCTATCAAGATGATAATGAGCACTGAGGAAGAAGTAGCCTACATATACAGTGAGGAAAAAAGTATTTGATCCCCTGGGGGCCATGTACCGTCAAGTCTTGGGTGAGAACATCCCAAGAAAATGTGTCATGGATGGGTATTACAGCAAGACTGTGTCCCAAAACACACAGCCAAGGCAACAAAGGAGTGGCTCAAGAGGAAGCACATTAAGGTCCTGGAGTGGTCTACCCAATCTCCAGACCTAAATCCCATAGAATATCTGTGGAGGGAGCTAAAGGTTTGACGTGCCAAACGTCAGCATCGACACCTTAATGACTTGGAGAAGATCTGCAAAGAGTGGGACAAAATCCCTCCTGAGGTGTGCAAACCTGGTGGCCAACTACAAGAAACGTCTGAACTCTGTGATTGCCACAAGGGTTTTGCCACCAAGTACTAAGTCCTTTTGGGCAGAGGGGTCGAATACTTATTGCCCTTATTAAAATGCAAATCAATTTATAACATTTTTGACATGCTTTTCTCTGGACCTTTTTGTTGTTATTCTGTCTATTACTGTTCAAATAAATATACCATTAAAATGATAGACTGATCATTTCTTTGTCAGTGGGCAAATGTACAAAATCAGCAGGGGATCAAATCATGTTTCCCCTTACTGTATCATACTTCTTTATAGTGAGCCAATCTGATGTCTAGGAATCTGTACATTTCTTGATAGGCACTTTTTCTGTCTACATTAATAAAATGTTTGATTTTTAAATATATTTCCATGCATGCTTTCAATATCATGGACTATCTGACTAGATTAATAAGTAAACATGAAACATTGATAGCAAAGAACATAACGTGACTGTCAAGAATTACATCGTTGAAACCACAGTCAAAACGTATCGACGAGGATGGGATTCGAACCCACGCGTACAGAGCACAATGGATTAGCAGTCCATCGCCGAAACCACAGTCAAAACGTATCGACGAGGATGGGATTCGAACCCACGCGTGCAGAGCACAATGGATTAGCAGTCCATCGCCTTAACCACTCGGCCACCTCGTCGTGCTTCTATACGGTTTCAGCTGCATTATTGAAGTAAAATGGCGTTTCTAGTCAGTTCAATTTGCAGTGATATGTTTGAACAATTTCCTTTAGAGTGTAACTTTGCGTTCGCTAAATCATTTATCTTGATTACTATTGAAATGCATGAATTTTTATTTAAATAATGCACGTTTGGCAAGAAAGTATTGCCAATGTTAGCTATGAAGCTAGCACGCGTTTGAAGCTCGACCAACCAGCATTGGGAAAATACTGTGAACGCAGGCGCACTATGAATTCTGTAACAAAACAAAACAGCGAGTGCTTAAGAAGCTAATGCCTGCTAGCCAATATGCAATTGTCAGATAAAGTCATTTCGGCTGTTTCAGATTATCCTGAATTATATAACATAACTTTAAACTCCTACAAGGATTCACAGAGAAAGGCAAGGGCATGGAGGGCTGTAAGTCTGCAAGTGGAATTGCCTGGTAAGGTTAGCTTGCTGCTAGCAGTGTAGCTACTCAGCTAACTATAATAGCGGAACTATAATTTTCTGCAGGACCCAACTTTCTCTGTTACTAGACCTAATCTACCGCCTATCTACCTAGCTATACCTATTGCTATTTTTCTAATGAAACAGCTTTATGATCCTGCAATAAGGTAAATTAGAAATTTGGACACAAATTCAAGATATGTCATGGTATGTTTCTGTACACATTATATCTATAATGTTAAGACAGTCAATTTCCCATAACTTGTGATAGGTTACAGAGCCATGTTTGTGCGACGCGCAGATATTCCTATGTATTTCTCCTCATCGACTTGTATAATTTGGTTTGTTTAGTTGATGATTGCCGGAAGAAATGGAAGAACCTGAGGGATACTTTCATCAGATTCAAGCGGGCTGAGCAGCAGAGGAAAGCCTCTGGGGACACGGAAAGTCACAAGAAGACATGGATGCACAGTAGGAGAATGTCTTTCCTCACCCCTTTCATCCAGTCCAAGGGCTGGCAAGGAGATGCGGCAGTGGACATGGAGGGGAGGGGTGAGGACATGGAGGGGAGGGGTGAGGACATGGAGGGGAGGGGTGAGGACATGGAGGAGAGGGGTGAGGACATGGAGGGGAGGGGTGAGGACATGGAGGGGAGGGGTGAGGACATGGAGGGGAGGGGTGAGGACATGGAGGGGAGGGGTGAAGACTTGGAGGAGAGGGGTCAGGACTTGGAGGAGAGGGGTGAAGACTTGGAGGAGGGGGGTGAAGACTTGGAGGAGGGGGGTGAAGACTTGGAGGAGGGGAGTGAAGACTTGGAGGAGAGGAGTGATGACTTGGAGAGGGGTGAAGACTTGGAGGAGAGCGAGGAGGATGATGTGCAGAGGGAGAGAATCAGGGAAACTGTCACACAAGATGAGGATGATAAATCCGCCTTCGTCATCCATGAGATGGAGGGGGACCAGGCAGACAGTGAGGATGCTGCCTCCCCTGACATTGCGTTGGGGTCCAATGGGCCCAGACAGAAAAGGAGGTGGCAGGCAGATGGGATGGAGGACATAGAGGACGAGATGTTCTTTTTCAGTTTGCTTCCATATCTCAGAAAGCTCCCCCATAAAAAGAAGAGCGCTGTCAAACTCAAAATACACCAACTTTTACATGAAGCATTGTTCCAGTAACACCATGGAAGTCAGATGTTGTGCTGCAGCAAAGGTGGCAACTCCAGCACCCTATTTGGAAAATGTTTATGTGTTTTAGTAAGAAACATTTCAGATGAGTTTAACTTTTAACACTTGATGGACATGTTGGCCACTAATCCCACTCCTCACTCATGTGTGTTAAAACATTCCTATTTTCGAATTTAGTTTTTGTCCTGAATGGATTTGTGTGGTCTCTGCTTTGTCCAAAGGGTTAATTAACTCAAAACAAATTATGTATGCCTATAGGTGTGTGATTCATGCTGCACGTTTATAACTGGCCTGTTTGCAGTATGCTCTTTTTTAATGTGCTAACATATTTGTCAGTCAGTCAAATTCAACTCATCAGAAAATTATGGGCACGGCCAAACTGTCTGAAATGTGTCTGAAAAGTCTGAAATATGGCATTTCTTGGACATATACATATTTTTTTTACACCAGGTGCTGCAAATGATGTAGACACCACATTACTGCAGGGTGACATGTTTTGAAATCAACATTTAGTCAAGCTATTTAGGCAGAATATCAATTAGGAAGGAAGGCATGCAGTCTAAATAATGTGATAATTTTTTGCTGCCATGGCAAGTATTGACTTAAGGAGGCAAAACAGTGCATACTTTCTTTAGGCACTTACAGTGTACTAGTATTCATTGTAGGGTTAAAGCCAACTTTTTCAGATAAAGACTGGGGAAATATAGATGACAAAACAGAGCTAAGTGCCGCCAAGGTCCACATGTGAACCATGTTGTGCCCTGGAGACCACCTGGAGGACCATACTAAGGCCACAACATCTGCTGTTTCAATGTTAACCTGAACTCTGGATATTACACTGGTCACTGCCTTGGGCCTACCTTCCATTCATTTCAGTTCCCTGATGTCAGTTACTGGAAAACTAAGAAGTACATTGAATTAGAATTATGTCTCTGTGCACTCACTGCTTCAAATACAACCTACTGTACTAGAGCAACAATCAGTTCTACTGGTGGATTGTCACATCCATCTGTATGTGTCTTGTTGTATATTGTGACATTTGTTGAGTATGTGTTATTCTCTTGTACATTCTATTAATTTGTATTCATATTGAGTGCACTACAGAGAAAATAAATCTTTAGATGGTCAGCTTGATTCTACACTCAAAATATAAGAGAAATGTAAGCTTTGATGTAAAAATTGCTCATAGAAAAACAAAAAACAATTATATTCAAAATACTATTTTTCTTTATATATTTCCCTCAGAAGTTCTTAAATTAGTGTTTTTACTTTTGTGTTTAATAAATAAGATTTGAAACAACTCTTGAGCCCTCTGTACTGTGGTGATATGTCCGTTTTGTGATGATAATGCAATTCAGTTTCTTGTAAGTACTGTACAGTATTATGTAATAGCACACTAATGTGTTGGTATGCAGATGTGCATATGAAATAAATGCTGTATGTGTATTCAACATAATTTTACCATGCTTCTAAAAAGGGTCATGGACAACGTGGATTTGTAGACATGGCTTTGTTTTAAACAAAATGCAAAAATGTGTATTTTTACCTTTATTAACTAAGCTTAAGGTTATCGCTTAGAAACATGATGCAAGGGAAGGCACTTTGAACTGGTTTTAAAACAATCCCGATATTGGAAGCAGACAGAGTCAAACCCCCCCCAGTTATGGTTTACATCAGCAGATATTTACTTTATAGAGGGCTAAAGGTCTTCCTTGTTCACTTTCGTTCATGCACAGATCAAAGCACACACTCATCAATATACACTATGACTATACGAAGAGTTCTATTTTTGATAGGGCTGGCGACACTTGTCAGTTCAAACACAGTAAGTACTGTAAACATAATAATTCTGAATGTGGTGATTGGATATGTAATGCTTAACGGCAATAGTGGATTTCAGTGATAACATATAAAAATTTGCTAAATATTGTCTTCTCTCTTTTTGTAGATCCCTCTGTCATCTCATGTATATGGTATGTCAACCCAATATTTTTCAATAAGTTCCATAAAAAATACATAAAAATATTCCCCCACTCCATCTTGATTTATGCTTTGCTTTTCATCGCAGAGGTATTCGAAAACAATGAAGATGATAACCCCTTACTTAACTTGGGTAAGTTTGAGGAACCTAACCTGATTTTTTATTTTTTCAACCAAATTATTCAATAGATCATTTCATATTTAGCAGTCAAACACATGAATATTCAAGGCATGTGCAGTAATTAGATTTTTGATGCATTGTTTTATGATATTTAACATGACAGGAGCAAAGGAATCCTTGGTTGAAGGGGATATGCTTGTTCCGGTAAGAATCCTGAAGTTATTTGACTATGTTCTATCTGTTACTATCTGATTACTGTTAACTTTTGAAGAACAGATTGCTTTCGCAATCTTTATAATCTTAGTCCTATTTAAAAACAGATGGTCCTTTAATAATCTTTATAATAATCCAATTAGTACCGTACACTTTTTATGTCTTTCATTATGTAGCCTGGACGGAATGCCTTGATTGACACTAAATACAGATGGAAGTTTCCCATACCATACATTCTGTCAGATGACTTGGGTAAGACGATTTTGAAGTCTAACATAAGTTCAATTAATTTATTCATTCAACCGCCTGAAATGCACTATTTATATTTATTATCTTTTCTTTTAGATTTGAATGCCAAAGGTTGTGTCCATCAGGCATTTGAAATGTACCGTCTGAAATCCTGCGTAGACTTCAAACCTTATGAAGGCGAGAAGACATACATCAAGTTTGAAAAGAGAGGGGGGTATGATTTCAGTATTCACAAATTATCCCAAAGCAAAATATAATACACAGGTTCTTTCAGCTTTCATGTATAAAGTACATTAACTGAGACAGACAACTAGATACTGATGGAATCTTTGACACAATCTTAGTTATGCTAAATTGTTACCTACCTAATTGATAACACTGCTTAGTATTCCTTGATAATTCCACACTATATACATTTGTGAGAGGGACCTTTTGGCCTAATTTGTATTGTCACAGATTTGATGTGATTACTATAGATAAAGTATCAGTGGGTAAAGCGGTGGCCTGTAGACCTCCCACACGGCCAATAAAGACTATGTACTGCATGTACCTATCTTCATATTTACTGACCACATTATCAATTCCTGCATTTTATGGTAAAAGGAGGCTCCGAAAGTTTCCTTGAAATAAGCACATAGGTGATTTAAAAATACAAAGATTGGATACAGGCTTTTCATCTGATGTCCGCCCTAACATCCATATGACCTGATGGTTGGTTATTGAACGCACACTGAAACTAAACTTTTAATTGTGTTTGACAGGTGTTTCTCCAGTGTCGGCGACCAGCAGAATGGCCAGATCCTGTCGCTCGGGCCTGGATGTGACCACAAGGCTGTGATTGAACACGAGCTGTTGCATGCTCTAGGCTTCTACCATGAGCAGTCTCGCCAGGACAGGGACGATTACGTCAAGATCTGGCTGGACCAGGTCACTCCAGGTCTGTATCAGTCTGCTCTGTGGTCAATGAGACAATGCAAGGTGGATGATATTAAAGGTGCTCTGTTTAGAATCCTGTCTAACATTTGTAAGACAGAATTTTACAGACTCGACCTGTCTCCTGTTACCCTACCAGAATAGTATTAGTTAATCCAGGGCGGTTTACTACTGCGAGTGTCTTATGCTAGTTTGAGGAGACTGTAAGTCCATGCAAACTGATAGACGGATTGACAAGAAAAAATATTAAAACCATTAATGTAGGTTTTTTCTGGTCGTTTGTGTTTGTATTTTAATATCTTATGTATGGCACTTTAAAGAATCAACCGCCGTGTTTTTAGTGGGGTGAGAGGTCTTTGATGAAAATTTCTGTACAGAGAAATACTTATTTTTACTAATTTAATGTAACTTTATTGCCTTGACCAGTGTTTCTGATCACTGTCCCTATTTAAGTTCCTGTTTTCCTCACGTGTCTTTCCTTCCTTTGTAATGTTGTTTTGGTTTCATTCATTTATTGTTGGTCATATTCTCTATTTTCAAGTTCAGTTAGGTTTTACTTCTTTCATTAAAATCTCTTGTTCTCCCTGCGCCCGTGTCCCACCTTGGTCAGCAACATCACTATGACACAATCCCTTTTTATCCAAAAATCTGTCTTCCAGGGATGGAGCATAATTTCAACAAGTACGACGATTCTTTCATCACCGATCAGAACACCCCGTATGATTATGAGTCTGTCATGCACTACCGGCCATACTCTTTCAACGTGGACCCCAACATTCCCACCGTCACCACCAACATTCCAGAGTTTAACAACATCATCGGCCAGTATCTGGACTTCAGTAAGCTGGACATGCTGAGGTTGAACAGGATGTATAACTGCTGTAAGTGAAGGTTTACATATTAGTCCTCATATAGTTGCGTGGCAGCGGTTTAGGTAAAATCCAAACTATTAGTTCAAAATGTTGCTCATCTCTTGTTTTTTGTCTGTGGGAAAAACTATTCGGTCATATGTGATGATAAAGTCGTTGTTAGTTAATCATTAACATATGAACACTTCTGGGAACTGCATCTTATGCATTTCCAGCGGCCCCACTAACTCTACTGGACCAGTGTTCATTTGAGTACATCAACATCTGTGGGATGATTCAGAGCTCCACTGATGATGCAGACTGGGTCCACACTAAGAGCAGCACTGGGAATGAGGATCACACTCTCATTGGTCAATGCAGAGGTCAGTGTCCTAGAATAAATCTCTAAACACCAACCATTTCCTGGAGCAGATACTCTTTACCCAATCCTTACGATTAGAGTGATGAGGTCCCACATGTTCATGTGTTTTTATCTCTGTGATGTTTTAGATGCAGGTTACTTCATGCACTTCAACACACAGACTGGCAAGGCAGAGGAGTCAGCTCTGTTAGAGTCACGCATCCTTTATCCCAAAAGACACCTACAGTGTCTGCAATTCTTCTATAAGATGACCGGTGGACCAAAGGACAGGCTCGTGATTTGGGTCAAGATGGACGACGGAACCGGGACAATTCGCAAATTGAAAAAAATGCACACCATCTCAGGTATTCATTTTCAAATGCCCACCTAGAATGTGTGGAATGAGATACCTCCTCTTAGGTCAAACCTTTGGTAACTACACTCACTTTGTTGTCTCTGATGACCAGGAGATGCTGACCACACGTGGAGGATTGTCCACGTCCCCATGGAGATCGGGAAGAAGTTCCGCTACGTCTCCCAAGGAGTCCGAGGAGATCCCGCCACATCTGGGGGAGGAATCTTCCTCGACGATATCAGCCTGACGGAGACTCGCTGTCCCAATGCCGTCTGGCAGATCAAGAACTTCACAGGAATCCTCAACACTGCAGACAGAACCAGCGTGATTGACAGTCCTGTCTTCTACAGCCCAGAGGGCTATCGTTACGGCGTCCGCGTTCTGCCCATCTCGAATCACAGTGACTACACCGGTGGCTACACTGGGATCTACTTCCACCTGGCCAGTGGGGATAACGATGCGGTCTTGCAGTGGCCGGTCCAGAATCGCCAGGCTACAATCGTGGTCATGGACCAAGACCCTGACATCAAACTGCGGATGTCATCTGCGCGTAGTCTGACCACAGACATGTTAAAGAGTAGGTCGTTCTTGTAGTTATGTGGCAACACTTCAGGTTAGATTCTTCCTCATGTTCGCTTAACATTTCAATCATTCTGCCTTTCACGTCCGGTCAGATTGTTGGAGCAAAGAAAGAGCTGCAGAATGTGCGTTGATAATCACGATTGGCTGCTTCATTCTGTGTTTTCAAGCTCCAGATGGAAAGCTGTGGTGGGATAGACCATCTGAGGTGGGGACGTATGACCCTGGGTGCGAGTGCTACAGGGGAAAGTCGCGGGGATGGCAAAACATGATCAAGCACTATGACCTGCGACGACGAAACTACCTGAAAAACGACGACCTTATAATCTTTGTCGACTTTGAAGGTATGGGGAAGGGCTGCCTTGCGACATGTATAACCTGTACATCTTTTATAACCTGTTAATACTTCCCTTGATTTTTATGTGTTGCAAACAAAAAGGTTGCAATAAGCCAAGCTTTCCTATTAACTGACACCCCCTTACCAAGATGAACAGTCCAATATAAGTCAGATGGACTTTGTGACATCACAAAGTTCATTTAAATTTGAGTAAATTAGCTCACACTGTTATGAATTCACGTAACCGTTAATTATTGCCTATTGGATGCTTGTTTAGGGATGATTTGATATCCATTTTGATATGAGGCTGGATTGAAAAATGTCGTTAGGACTCTGGGTTTAGCACTCTTATAATCATTCACACTGGATCTTTTGTGTGCACAAAGTATGAACGCTTGTTCAATATCCCTACCAAAAGGGCAAACTTCCCTTCATTGCCCTGGGGCAAATGTATTGGATCTTTAGACCACAGGGAAGAAGTTCCCTTTTTTGCTCTCTAACACCAGGAGACTTCAAAGGAAAATCCCACGTTGGACAATCCTGGGTCCCTGCATCAACCTTTGTGTATTTAGCGTGCAGCAGAGTGCTTTACATGGTTTGAATCACTGTTAGATACCAGCGTTTTACCACAAGAAATGCTTTGCTATTATTAGAGTCAACTGATGAATGGTAACACAGCTTTTAATGTCTCCATAGACATAACATCTCTGATAAAATCCGAGGTTCCCATCATCCCAAAATAAACACGTTTTACTCAGAGAGAGGAGGTAAGCGTTTTATTTTATTATTCCTTTGCTTTTTGTGCTTGGGATTTTGTATGCTATGTTCAAAGCTTTTTTCTTAATATTATTCCAATGTATTTTTTTGTTGTTTATTTTCATTTGATATCTTTGCAGAACCAGCAGTCTTGGAGGATACGGACAGACTTAAGATGTCTACAGAAAATAACATCTCAATACATGTAATGCATCTGTAATGCGTAGAGAAGAAAATAGAAAATATTTTCTATAAATGTGGTCTGAAAATCTATTAAAGCTTTTACTGTTATCATTATGAATTATTGTTTCTTTCTGTTGTCGCACACAATATATCATTTATAAAAATGTAAACCTAACACATAACCATTCATACTGTAGATATACAGAGTGACCTAAGTAAAAAATTGACATCTGCATGTGGGTCCAGGAAGTCTTAATCTAAAAGCTACAAGAATGACATAATTTGTGCATTCTCTCGCATTCTTAAACTAATAATGTAAAATGTTTTAGCATAAGCATATTGTAGTCATTAGAAATAGACTGAACAAAAGTATAAACGCAACATGCAAACATTTCTAAGATTTCACCTAGTTGCAGTTCATAATATGAACATTCGAAATGGAAATCAATTAATTGGAAAAAAATACCCCCTAACATATGAATATCACATGACTTGGAATACAGGACCATGTGGAATACTTGGATGACTGTGTTTTATTGCAGTTTATGAAACATCAGACCAAGACTTAACCTTTTCTGTTGATGTTATGTTTCGTTAATACCATGCCAACAAACAACAGGGTAACATTAACACAGATTTTCAAAATATGAACCAAAGTAGGCCTATAATAAATGTTAGTGAATTCATGTTGTTTCACCATTTGCCCAGCAGATTGTTAAGCAACATGCATACTAATTACTAAGCTAATGAATAATCCAATTCAAATTTTATTTTGATGAGCATATTCCTGCTTTTGCAAAATCTAGTTGTTAGTTCTAGGAACGACACCACTTATCTGTTATACAAACCTTTCCTCAATAAGCCTGAATAACAGTGCAATAACACTTGTTTAAGATGTTAGTAGGCCGATAAAACAATAGTATGTACAATTATGTGCAAAAGTATACACAGCAGACAGACCGATCCATATCAAGCACAGTTAGTCTCAATTGTTGTCCAATCTAAGTTATTCAAGCCCGAGCCAGCCTGTAACTGCCTCATTCTGCCTGAGTCAGTGCCATATCGACAGATCTGATGCACATGAAGGTATCACACGACAACATTAAAACACTTCAGGAAAGGTGTTTTGGGTAATGATTGCTTAGTAGAGTAATAAAGCACATTTCTCAAATCTTCCGGCTAATGAAGGCCAAGTTAGACGCATTGTTCCACCAGAGCTCTTCAGGATTTGGCAGGGAACGTCTGGGAAAGAGATAACACAGAACCTGACAAGATTATTTCAACACAACAATAAATAATTTGTGTTTTATTGTATTGTTTTGTATGTGTAACATAATGACCCAAGGGGCAAAGTATCTCTCCAACACTGCTGAATTAGGCGTATTTAAAGGACCTTAATAAGTGCTGTTGTCTCAGGTGTGCAGTCAGCCTCTCCAAAATGACACTCCTGTGGTTCTGTTTGGGGCTGTTGTCTCTGTCCTCTGCATTCACAGTAAGAGCTCTCCATTTTCTCTTTCACTCTCTGACACATTTCCCATGAATGTGAGATTATTAACATAAAAATTCTAATCTCACTTTACAGATTAGGCGAATGTCAAAAGAGAAATGTGAGAACAGGTTTATTTTCTTCGACTTTGTGATTACAAAAATCTAGCACATACAGTATATATGTTTATAACGTATCTTTTACTAATTGGTTCCATGTAATATTTGTGAATATATGATATTAATTGTATTATTTGTTGTGAACAAATGGTATGTGTTTATTGGGGCTTAGAGGCAAGTTAAATACATTAATGTGAAATGGTATCTTTGACTATAGCCTTTGCCATTGATGCTGATGAAGTGATACGAAGAGACATCCCCTTTGTCAACTCAGGCAAGTCTTTGTGCATACTTGTGTACTGTAAAGTGAATGCATAGTATCCTCTTTGAAGTGTTGTTTGTATGTTTTGAGTATTTCTATCAAACTTTATTTTCCGTAGCATCATTTCCATTCAAGACCCCTGTTGTTGATGGCGACATTGCACTGCCTGTAAGTGTGTTGGCTGTTTAACTATATACAGGTGCTGGTCATATAATTAGAATATCATCAAAAAGTTGATTTATTTCAGTAATTCCATTCAAAAAGTGAAACTTGTATAATGTATACAGTCATTCCACACAGACTGATATATTTCAAGTGTTCATTCCATTTCATTCCATTTTCACAATACCCCATAGATTTTCTATAGGGTTAAGGTCAGGCGAGTTTGCTGGCCAATAAAGAACAGGGATACCATGGTCCTTAAACCAGGTACTGGTAGCTTTGGCACATTGTGCAGGTGCCAAGTCCTGTTGGAAAATTAAATCATAAAGTTGGTCAACTTTACACTGGACTTCAAGTAACAGGGATTCTGTGCCTCTCCTCTCTTCCTCCAGACTCTAGGACCTTGATTTCCAAAGGAAATGCAAAATTTACTTTCATCAGAGAACATAACTTGGACCACTCAGCAGCAGTCCAGTCCTTTTTGTCTTTTGCCCAGACGAGGCGCTTCTGACGCTGTGTCTTGTACAAGAGTGGCTTGACACAAGGAATGCGACAGCTGAAACCCATGTCTTTCATTCGTCTGTGCATGGTGATTCTTAAAGCACTCACTCCGGCTTCAGTCCGCTCTTTGTGAATCTCCCCCACATTTTTAAATGGGTTTTGTTTCACAATCCTCTATTGCTATCCCTATTGCTTGTACACTTTTTTCTACCACATCTTTTCCTTCCCATCGCCTCTCTATTAATGTGCTTGGACAAAGAGCTGTGTGAACAGCTGGCCTCTTTAGCAATGACCTTTTGGGTCTTGCCCTCCTTGTGCAAGGTGTCAATGGTCGTCTTTTGGACAGTTGTCAAGTCATCAGTCTTCCCCATGATTTTGTAGCCTACAGAACTAGACTGAGAGACCATTTAAAGGCCTTTGCAGGTGTTTGGAGTTAATTAGCTGATTAGAGTGTGGCACAAGGTGTTTTCAATATTGAACCTTTTTACATTATTAAAATTTTCAGAGATACTTATTTTGGGGTTTTCATTAGTTGTCAGTTATAATCATCAAAATTAAAAGGAATGAACACGTCAAATATATCAGTCTGTGTGGAATGACTGTATACATTATGCAAGTTTCACTTTTTGAATGGAATTACTGAAATAAATCAACTTTTTGATGATATTCTAATTTTATGACCAGCACCTGTATCCTGTGTACATATACATATACACAAATACATATATATATATATATATATATATATATATATATATATATATATATATATATATATATATATATATATATATATATATATATATACACACATACATACACACACACATATACACATATATACACATACATACATATACATATACACATATATACACATACATACATATACATATACACATCGTTTTCCTGCCGAAACAAACACCAGGATAACCTTGCACTTGGCTTGATTCATGCGTCCTACACAAAGACAAATCTGACTGGCTGAAGCATCCCCAAATCATTCCCGATCCTCCACCAAATGTCACAGTGGGTGCGAGACTCTGTGGCTTGTAGGCCTTTACAGGTCTCTGTCTAACCTTAGAACACTAGGTGTTGGGCAAAGCTATAAAAGTTGACCTTAGTCCATTCCTCTACGGTCCAATTCTTATGGTCTTTTGCAAACTTCAGCCAGTCTCTTCTTTGCTTCTCATTAATGAAGGGCTTTTTGTCTAGCTTGGCACAACTTCAGCCCTGGTCCTAGGAGCCTGTTTCAAACCCTCATCGCTATACACTTCACCCCAGCTGCTGTATGACATTCTTTTTGTAGATCACTTGATGTCCTCCTATGGTTGTTTAGTGACATTCAAATGAGTTGACTGTCATATTGGTCAGTGGACAGTCGTTTTTGCCCTCTGCCAGTCTGTAGCTTTGTTGTACCCAGTGTCTGTTACTTGACCTTGTTCTTATGAACTGCCATCTCTGATTTTTTAGGATGGATGCAACCTGACGCTCACTGTATCCCTCTGTCAGTAAAGCCAGATTTGAACCCTTCTTTTCCTCACTCCAAACTTTTCTTTTCAACTCTTTTGTCATGCTGAATAATTATTTTTTATTCATATTACCTTTGAGGTACTACTTGCACTGTTCTTGCCATCCAGCTGGTCCTATTGCAAGAGGATAGTGATTACCACAGAAGTAGTTTATATTCCTTTCCTCATTAAATTAGATTTGGTTCTGGTAATCACCTAATCAGTACCTCATTAAGTCAAATGAGGTGTACCTGTGTTGGTATTTATCAGACACAGTAGAATGGAATGGCTGCAATACATGTAGAGATGCTGATTCGAGAAAAATTCCACTGCACTGTTTTGAGTGAGGAACAGAAGTGGTCAATTTGCAGTGGTCTCTTAATTTATCCCATTCTGCTCCTCACTCAAACCTTTTTCAACTGTGTACTAAATGGCAATTACTTTGGTATCAAGATTGTCCTTGAAATTATTGAAATAAAGATAACAACAGTACACCCAGATAATATGTTTCAATAAAATTCATATCACTCCATCAGCCTGGACGCAATGCGCTTGTGGATGAAGCCTTCAGATGGAAATTCCCAATCCCATACATACTGGCTGACAGCCTTGGTAAATATCTGCAACCAATTAATGTCATACTGGTGCCTTCAAATGTTGGAATATCACACTAGTGCTTTGAATTATTTCCATACATTTCTGTTTCTCCTATAATAGTGAAAATACATGCAAATCTGTCAAGTCCCTAAACCATGTCTTGTTTCTCAGATCTGAATGCCAAGGGGGTAATTTTCCAGGCATTTGAGATGTATCGGCTGAAGTCCTGTGTGGATTTCAAACCCTATGAAGGAGAGAAGAGCTACATCAAGTTTGAAAAACTAGATGGGTATATTTTCGCTGCACACTACACCTAAACATCTGCAAACCAATTCAACCAATAATAGTCTTCAGAAAAGATTTTTTTGTAAAACACACGTAGCTGAGATAATGGTTGATTTACTGCTCTGGCATCATGTATTTGTTCCAGGTGCTGGTCAATGGTTGGAGACTTACAAACTGGGCAGCAGCTGTCGTTGGGCCCATCCTGTGACTATAAAGGCACTATAATGCATGAGCTCCTTCATGCCCTTGGCTTCTACCATGAGCAGTCTCGAACTGACAGGGACGACTATGTCAACATCTGGTGGGACCAGGTCCTTCCAGGTAAGACTCATGAACAAGTTCAACAGCAAACAACTTCTTAATGGCATCAGTCTAATTAGCTAACCTGACATCTACCAACAGGTTTTGACCATAGTTTTTACAAATATGATGATGATTTCATCACGGACCAGAACACGCCATACGATTACGAGTCCATTTTGCATTATGGACCGTATTCCTTTAACAAAGACCCACGGTACCCCACCATCACAGCCAAGGACCCAGAGATGACCAAAATGCTGGGCCAGTACAATGACTTCAGCAGCCTAGATCTACTGAGGCTCAACAGGATGTATAACTGCTGTGAGACCTTTTCTAATTAGGGCCAGGAGTTTTTCCTGCCCCAGGAGCCTTATTTCTCTAATATTTTTATTTCTAAAGAGTCAAACTTTGTTTGACTAATAATGTTTTTCTGAATGTGGTTGTGCATGGTATCTTTCTTGTAGCTTCTTCTCTAACCTTGTTGGA
>JACXGJ010010436.1:5389-21895 GCA_016801105.1 Esox niger
GAATCTAACACACTAGCATGTACCCAGACAGCATGAACTAACACACTAGCATGTACCCAAACAGTATGAATCTAACACACTAGCATGTACCCAGACAGCATGAACTAACACACTAGCATGTACCCAAACAGTATGAATCTAACACACTAGCATGTACCCAGACAGCATGAACTAACACACTAGCATGTACCCAAACAGTATGAATCTAACACACTAGCATGTACCCAGACAGCATGAACTAACACACTAGCATGTACCCAGACAGTATGAATCTAACACACTAGCATGTACCCAGACAGCATGAACTAAACACACATGATCCTCTAACAACATCTTAGCACCAGCAACAGTCCAAATACTGTATATTCATTGTTTTTACCCAAGATTAGAAAATAATTAACACATTCTCATCTAAAGGGTGAACACGTTGTCATCTAAAGCCATGACAAAATCTTGACCTCTCTCTGGAATTTCCCCAAATTGTGATTAACACATGATTTTCCAAGGAATAAATTGTTTTTCCTCGTTAGTCATTGGTCACATGTGTTTGACAATGCCCTAGTAGAGCAATACTTAAAACCTGGGTTATTGATAAGATTTCATTGTGAGGCTCTTTGGTTTTGTGACTCATATGGAAAATATTTACAAAAATCTAACAAGAATCTTGCATGGCAGAATAATATGTTGTAATAAAATTCATGGATTATGTCACAACATTTTAATGTCATACCCCCGCCTCCACGATTACGCAGGGGCGGGTCCGCGCGTAAATTAGCCATTATCACTCCGGCTCATCTTCCTCCCACACACCTGTTCCCAATCCGCAATCACACACATCTGTTTCCACTCACCTCCTTCCCTGCAGTATATCTTCAGTTCACTGTCGTCTCTTCCCTGCCGGATCATGGTTTATGCTAGCATACCTTTTCTCGCGATTCACACTCCTACGTACAGACTTCCCGTGTATCGACCTCCTGCCTGTCCCTGACGATTCTGCCTGCTCCCTGTCTGTACGTCAGCTGCCTGACAGTGTACTGTTCCCTTGCCTGTCTCCGACTACTCTGCCTGCTCCCTGCCTGTACTACTGTCGCCTGCTCGTGAATTGACCTTCTGCCTGTCCCTGACTACTCTGCCCGCCACCCGTTGGTACCGTCGCCGTCTGCTCGTGCACTGACCACCGTCCCGACCCCGACTTCTCTGTCTGATGGGTCCCTACCGGCATTCCTGACAATATGATCCGGCCACCCATGGACCCAGCGGAGCTGGACGCCCTACGCCAGGTGGTAGCATGTCAGGGGACCGAATTGGACCAGCAGCAGACCGCGCTGCTAGATATCATTGGCAACCTGCACGCCCTCTCGGAAAACCTCGCGGTTATTCAGGATCAGACCACACCAGCACTTACCCCGGAACGCGAACCTTGGGTTCCCGCCCCCGAGAGTTATGATGGGGATCTGGGACGGTGTTGTTCCTTCCGGCAGCCCCGAACCTATGCCACTGATGGCTCGCGGATCGCTTACTTGGTAGGCTTGCTACGCGTTTCCGCCCAGGAATGGGCCTCTTTACATTTGGAGCGACAGGGGCAGGCGACCGGATCCTACGCCTCCTTTACCGACAAAATGCGCAGACTATTCGACCATCCGGTCCGAAGGAGGGATGCCTTGACCCGCTTGTTTGCACTGTTTCAAGGAGGACGCTGCATAGCGGAGTATACTATACAATTCTGTACCCTAGCTGCCGAGGGCAGATGGAAATGGAGAGGCTTTGCAGGTGGCCTTCATCAACGTTCTGAACAGCCACCTCAAGGCTGAGCTGGTCTCATACCCTGAGCCCGACGACCTGGACAGCCTAATCGCCCTCTCCATTTGGATAGATAACCGGGCCCGGGAACGTCAGTGGCAGAGACAGCGCGGAGCGCCCGGGTCGCCACCTCTCGGTCCAGGGGAGCAGAGGGAAATTCCCCCTCACGCGCCACCAACTGTGCCCAGAGTTCTGACACCGAGCCGACGCGCATGGGTTTTGTTCGGTTAGGTGGCACAGAACGCACCCCCAGCGCAACCACGGACCTCTCCTGCTCGCAGGTGCTCTCTTACGCCTCCATCTGTCATGGGGGACAGCGCCTCAGGATTCAGGTCCCGATTGATTCTGGAGCGGACAAAGGTTTTCTGGATTCCTCCTTGGCCTCCCAACTGGGACTCACCACAGCGCCGTTGCAGGAGCCAATTGGAGCCGTATCCCTGGAATGCAGGCTTTTGGCCAGGGTCACGTCCCGGATGGAGCCCAGTCAGGTACTGCTGTCCGGTAACCAGGCAGAGGCCATCTATTTCCTCGTAATCAGCACCCCCCACATACCGCTTGTTTTGGGCCCTTCTAGGCTCATCAACCACAACCCTGTGATAGACTGGGCAGCAGGGCACATTGTCAAATGGAGTTTAGCCTGTCATGCCAACTGTCTGTGCCCGGTCTGTCCCCGGACCACACGTGCCCAGACCACCTGTTCCCGGACTCCTGACTTCTACCACGATCTAGGGGAGGTGTTCAACAAGCAGGGCGTGCTATCGTTACCTCCCCACAGGCCCTATGATTGCACCATTGAGGCACTCCCTTGATCCACCTTTCCTAAGAGCCGCCTTTACAGCCTCTCTAAGCCGGAGAGGCTGTAAAGGGAGTCCCTAGCCTCGGGTTGCATCCGTCCATCTTCCTCTCCCCTGGCGGCTGGGTTTTTCTTTGTGGGCAAGAAGGATGGCGCTCTTCGTCCAAGCATAGATTACAGAGGTCTGAACAACATCACCATAAAGAACAAATACACCCTTCCTCTCATGAATTCTGCTTTCGACTCCCTCCAAGGGGCCGCCATTTTCAACAAGCTTCATCTCCGTAATGCCTACCACTTGGTGAGAATCAGGGAGGGGGACGAATGGCTCACGGCATTCAACACGCCAATGGGTCATTTTGAGTATACCATGATGCCATTCGGTTTGACAAACACAACGGCTGTGTTTCAACGTTTTATTAATGAGGTACTGGGGGACATGATCAGGCGTTTTGTCTTTGTGTATTTGAATGATATCCTCATCTTGTCCACGGACCCGAGGGAGCATGTTCAGCACGTCTGGCACGCCCTCCTCCATCTGCTAGAGAATCGGTTGTTCGTTGAGGTGGAGAAATGTGAATTTCACGCCTCGACCGCCCCCTTCCTGGGGTACATCGTCTCGGAGGGACAAATGAAGATGGACTTGTCCAAGGTGGAGGCGGTCCTGTAGTGGCCGAGACCAGACTCCCGGAAAGAGTTACAGCGGTTTCTGGGCTTACCGGCATTCCTGACATTTAAATCAAGATGCATATTTCTGCTTGGTAAATTAATGATCACATTGTGCCTTTGTTTCTATACTTAAAAATGTAAGAAACCAGAGAAATTCAAATGAAAGAAAATGATGTTCCCATTGAAAATATTTGTTACTATATTTTTTATATATATCTAATGTCTGTAGCAAAATGAAGAACTGCTTTTTTCAACTACGTCACAAAAGTTTAGTTATACTTCCTCTTCCTACATATAATCTAAGGAAATGGAGTCCCTTGTGTATTTTCACATTATCATTCTACAAACTCTTCTCCATCAATCAGGTAAAATCATTATTTCAAAACATCTGATAGTTATTGACTACATTAATTAGAGATAGGTGTCTATTACCTGATCCGGAGGTCCAGGAGGTTTAATTTATACCATAACTTATAACCAAATGTATCTCTGGGGTGTGGTGGTGGAAGGTTGATACGGGGCTCTGTCACTGTAAACTCTGTTAGGCCCATGCCTCAATAAAGTCAATGTTTAGGATGTTGTTTGGACTATTATACACAGGAGGAAGGGATTACTTAGATTGGAACCAGTGTAATTCATTGTTGTGTTACCACATTCAATTAATGCAATTAATAACTGAATAAAAACACAGAATATGTCATTATTAACTTTATGGCAACCGATTCCATTGATTCTGTATATACAGCAGTTTGAGTATATGCGCAAAACCTATATGTTCATCTACAAATAATTCTAAAAACATACTAATAGAATTTGGGGTTGTGACAGTAAGTGTGCAATGAGAAAACGTTCTCCGTTTCTGGTAACAGTCACAGGAAAACCACAATGCCATTTCTCATTTGTTGACAGTAGTGAGCTGTTCACAGCTCAACTTGTTTTCAGACATATTGGTCAGAGTGGGCTAAAGACTGTAGCTATTACTTCATGATGATTCGGTAGCATGTTCTGCAAGGCAACCAGAATGGTATTTGATGAAGAATGTGATATTGTGTGTATTGCATTCATGTTATTACCTGTAAAAGCAAATTTTCTATTAAAGGGTTTAGTAAAACTGTTTATTATGGAGCCTGGAAGGCCAAAATATGTTGTTTTATGTTTTCTGGGTTTGAGTCAAACAATCTGGGTCTGACATTGAGCTCTGGGTGAAATAAACTGACAATTTGAGACAAAAACATTCTGTGTTCTGAAGACAGATAATCTATTAGATGGGTTCATCTTGAACGCTTAAAGCATTTTGCTAATATAAAAGATATTTCACCATGTTATGGTAGTGCAAGTATATTTTTGGAGGGTACGTTGCAGCATTCATAATAAATGTCTTACTGGTTGATATGTCACTGTTTGCTGGAGATATTGATCTTATTTAACATGTCATTATGTTTATTTCAGTGTCCAGCATGTTTGTGGAGAAGGGACAGAATGTCAATCTAAATGTACCAGGATATGAGAAATATAAAGAGAAGATTGTCTCATTGACTATATTTACCTGGAAGTTTAATCAATCACAAAATGTAGTAAGATATAATGATAAAGGGCACCAGGTCGCCCCTAAGTATGAAGACAGGGTTAAGTTTAATGAGGGGAATCTGTCTCTGCTACTGGAGAACGTACAGGAAGGAGACATTGGACGTTATACTGCAGTACTGACTGGTGACACAGACACAAATGCTGCAGAATATCAGATATCAGTTCAAGGTAGGTTTTCCTCCTTCATTCCTTTTTACCTGTTTCTAGTGCCTTTATAACTGGGCTGTATAATTAGATGGAGAAGGGTGTGTTTAGTTAGAAACTGTCTACGTATGTGCTAGTGTGTTAAGTTAATACTGTCTGGGTAAATACTCGTGTGTATAGTTCATAATGTCTGGGTACATGCTAGTGTGTTTAGTTCATGCTGTCTGGGTACATGCTAGTGTGTTTAGTTTATGCTGTCTGGGTACATGCTAGTGTGTATAGTTCATAATGTCTGGGTACATGCTATTGTGTATAGTTCATGCTGTCTGGGTACATGCTAGTGTGTATAGTTCATGCTGTCTGGGTACATGCTAGTGTGTATAGTTCATGCTGTCTTGGTACATGCTAGTGTGTTTAGTTCATGCTGTCTGGGTACATGCTAGTGTGTATAGTTCATAATGTCTGGGTACATGCCAGTGTGTTTGTTAACTCTGTCTGGCTACTTCTTTTCAGCAAGAGTTGAGTCACCAGTCTTGAAAGTGGACTCTGTGTCCTCCGTCAATGACACCTGTAATGTGACTGTGACCTGCAGAGGTCAGAACATCACTGTCACCTCCAGGTGTAACAACCATTCCTGTACTCAGGTGGGAGGAGAGAGTAGTGGGTCTGAGATCTCCACTGGCTCCCAGCTCTTTGTCTATATGGCATGGGGCACCGTCATTTGTAACCACAGCAACCAAGTCAGCTGGGCCAGTGACAACAAGAAGATTGTGGAAATCTGTCCAATGAAATCAGGTTCAAATGACATAACTCTAACTTTTTTACCTGATTTAAAAAATAATTCCACAATTATCCCCACCCCACTGCTGCCTTTTGTAAATTAACTAATGCTCACAATTTCTTTTTTGTTGATAGCTTCTGTATACTTACATTGCAATCCCTTTTTCAAAATGTTCTCACATTACAACCTTATTCTCAAAGTGATACAATTCATTTCCTATTATTTTCTGGGTTAGTATGAGGTATTGTATATAGATTGATAAGGAAAAAATCTATTACATTTATTTAAAAATGGGAAAAGTGTGGAAACAGTGAAGGGTTCTGAATACATTCTGAATGCACTGTAATATGCCTGGTGTGGTTATCACACCCAGCTATCATAAGATTATATATTTTGATAATATTTAGCTAATGCTAAATCATTTAAATGTTAACTGTTAAAACAAACACACAGAGTTAACAGTGTTTCCCAACTCTAAGATATCTTTATAGAAACTGGGGTCAACTTTATCTCAAATATAACCTAACAAGCACAGTCACATAGTTTATTTTTACAAAACAGTTAGTTAAAATTTCTCATTGCTTAAATATTATTTTGTAATAGAGTATACACAATCACAAAAAGTTTGAAAACAGAGTGGAGTAAATCATGCTGAACAGAATACAACACTTTGGTCACAGCTGATACTTTGTTCATTTATACAGTCATCTATCAATGTTTGTCACCTCCTGGTGTTTGTCACCTCCTGTTACAGCAGACCTGTCATTGGAGTTCTTTTATAAACTTCCTCCATTCACCCTGTGCCTGTGTCCTGTTTCCATCTGCAATGTCCAACTTATTCATGCATAAAAACAGTCCTCTTTGGGTTGTTACAGTATTTCTCGATGACTTAGATAGTTATAATGACTCTGGGCTCAAGCTGATCTCCACTATAACGGCACAGCAGTGTTCTTTGTTTGCAAAACATTTAGCCATTTCTAATTTCTTAAGAAGATAGAACCGATTTGTGTTTCTGGTAAGACATTACAGTCACACATGCTGAACGAGATGTATGAGTTGTGGGTTTGCGTGGTTATATGAGTGATCTTCATGTTTTACTTCATTCAGGAGCAGAGGGGACAAGAGGCCGATATCCTTTCATAACTGTTGTCATTTTCATGGTAGTACTCACACACATCCTGATGTATATTTTTTATCTGCGAAAGCAAAGTAAAAGTAAGATCACCTCTCCTGCTGCATTATATCTCAACGTAACTTTGTGCATCTAAAAATGCAATGACATTACATCATTTATATACTGTATACCCAGAGTGCCTCTGAAGATTCAACTTATAAGTGATTATTTTGTTGCATTACAGGTGCAAAAGGGGATGATGTAAACACAGAATATGCTTCAATTGAGGTAAGATACCTCAGGCCATTTCAAAGTGACTGAGGTTCAATGTGTATGTTAATTTCATGCTTACATTGTAGCACTGAACAGCCACTGCAAAATATTTAAAACAATTATTTGAGGTAATATGTATTTTTTAGACCTGGTTTGTTATTCATTAATGCCAAAGGTGTTTCTAGATACAGCTCCAGAAAAAAATAAAAATATACCACTGCAAGTTTTTCTTTGAGTGAGGAACAGAAGGGTTCAATTTGCAGTGGTCTCTTAATTTTAACCTTTATTTTCCTCACTCAAAACCTTCTTTTTCAACTTTTTTGGAAAGGAAAGAAAAAGGCGCAGTTGTCTTTATTTTTTCCAGAGGTATACATTTTTCATAGGCTTCAGTTTGTAAAACATTTATATATGTTTTTGTCTTCTCCAGGCTTTAGATAATGGCGGAGCAGGTGGGGGGCAGGTGACTCAGTGCTCAGGTCCAGAATCTCCTACCATCTACAGTATGGTGCAACATGTGAACAGCCCCACCATGCATGGAGACCTGCCTGTGGAACAACCTAGGACCCAAAAACCCCCTGAGAGTGTATATGCTATGGTGGAGAAAAATACCAGCAGGAAATAATTACCAATTTGAACACCATTTCAGAACACAATTTTAGTAGCACAACCCAGTTTCTGAAAAAGTTGGGATGCTGTGTAAAATGTAAAGAAAAACCGAATGCAACGATGTGCAAATAACTTAAACATAATATTACATAGTAAATAGTACAAAGGCAACACATCATATGTTAATACTGAGAAATGTTATTGTTTCTTAAAAAATACATGCCTACTTTACAGCTAGGGAAACAATAAAGAAACAACTACATTGTTTTCATTCCTATTGAAAATGAAAGTTTGGAGTGAGGAACAGAAGCGTTCAATTTGCAGTGGTCTCTTAATTTTAACCCTTCTGTTCCTCACTTGCAATGATTTGGACATCTTTTTATATCCATTTCCATTTTTATTAAGTTCCATTGCCTTGTTAGGCAGTTTATTTTCGGGTTCCCCATGGCACAACTGTATGACGGCTGTATGACATTAATGCTGAAAAATGTGTACAGGTTTTAGAGCAACATATGCTGCCATGCAGAAAATGCAATATTTAAGCAGGACAATGCCAAACCACATTCTGCCCAGATGACAACAGCATGACTCAGTAGTAAAAGAGTCTGGGTGCTAATCTGGCCTGCCTGCAGTTCAGACCTTTACACATTAAAAACATTTGGTGCGTTATAAAATGAAAATCACAACAAAGGAGACCCCAAACATTTGAGCAGGTGAAATTCTATGTCAAGCAAGAAGGGGAAAAGATTTCACTTTCAGAACTACAGCAACTGGTCTTCTGGACCTGTATCCTCTTTAGTGACATTTTGTCCTGTAATCTTTAGTAAAAAAGCCAACATTTATCAGACATGTGATAAATGTTTTGAAAACCCACTGTCATTATCATTTTCCTAATTACCCATACGGAAATCTAATATATGGCCTTATTAGGCCATATAGATTAAAAGACTTACATATATTTTAAAATACATATTTAAATCTGACATACAGAATATAAAATGACCAATTCTTGTGTATTTTGAAATATAGCTCTGGAAAAAATGTATAGACCACTCCTATTTTTTCTTAAATCAGCATCCTCTTGCAAAAGGACCAACTGGATGGCAAAAACATTGCAAGTTGTACCTCAAAGGTAATTTGAATAAAAAAGAAACGATTCAGCGTGACAAAAGAATTGAAAATAAATGCTTTGAGTGAGGAAAAGAAGGCTCTCTGGGGGGTTCAGCCCAATCTCCAGACCTGAACCCCATTGAAAACCTCTGAAATTTGATCAAGAGGAAGATGGCTGGTCACAAGCTATCAAACAAATCTGAGCTACTTAAATTTTTGTGCCAGGAGTGGCATAAAATCATCCAACAGCAATGTGACAGACTGCTGTAGAGCATGACAAGACACATGAAAGTTGTGATTAAAGTCAGGGTAATTCTACCAAATACTGATTTCTGAATTCTTTCTAAATAAAAAAAGTTTTTGATTAAAAAAAAGAATATTGGTTTGTTTTCTATGCATTATTTGAGTCCTAAAGACAACACATTTTTTTTGGTTATTTTTACCAGTTGTTATCTTCTACAAATAAATACTATAAATAACAATATTTTTATTTGGAATTTTGGAGTAATGTTGTCAGTAATTCTTTCAATTTGTTCAGTTTACTCAATCAAATACCTATGAGTAGAGAAAGCCAGAGAAACTGATCATTTTGCAGTGGTAACTTAATTTTTCAGGAGCTGTATATGTGTTTACAACATACACCGATCATCCATAACATTATGACCACCTGCCTAATTTCATGTGCATCCCCCTTTTTCAGCCAAAACAGCCCTGGTCCGTCAAGGCATGGAATCCACCAGACTTCTGAAGGTGTGCTGTGGTATCTGGCACCAAGATGTTTGCAGCAGACCCTTTAAGTCCTACCACATGTTCTCCAGGTAAGTGATGCACACGCACGTGATGTAATCCATCCACGTTGTGTAAAAGAAGACGTGATTCATAAAACCAGGTCACCTTCTTCCATTGCTCCATGGTCCAGTTTTGATGCTCACCTGCCCATTGTAGGAGCTTTCAATAGTGGATGGGGGTCAACTTGGGCATCCTGACTGGTCTGCTGCTGCAGACACATACGCAACAAACTGCAATGCACTGTGTGTTCTGACACCTCTCTATTATTATAAACCATTATTCACTTTTTCAGTAATTTGAGCTACAGTAGCTCGTCTGTTGGATCGGACCACACGGGCCAGACTTCGCCCAACATCTGCATCAATGAGCCTTGGTCCCCCATGACCCTGTTGTCGATTCACCATTATTCCTTCCTTGGGCCACTTTGATACTGACCACTGCAGACCTGGAAAAGCCCACAAGGGCTGCAGTTTTGGAGATGCTCTGACACAGCCATCGAGCCATCACAATTTGGCCTTCGTCAAAGTCGCTCAAAGCCTTACACTTGCCCATTATTCCTTCCTGACTTTGAGGACAAAATGTTCACTTGCTGCCTAATATATCCCACCCACTCACAGGAGCCCTAACGTGATTATCAGTGTTACTAACTTCACCCGTCAGTGGTCATAATATTACGGCTGATTGGTGTATATTCTTATATAAGACATATCAGTTACATACATATATTACTGAATATTTGATTGTCGTATGAGAAATATAGCCTAGATTACCAAGCAATAAATCAATACACAAGTCTGACAGTTTTCCCAGCGTTTATTAATAAATTTTTCAGAAACAAGAACTGGTCAAAATACCTTAAAATCTTAAGTAGAAGCACATAAAGAGTGTACATGCTTAATGTAGGAAGCTCAAAATGTAAGGTAAAGGCCTGCTAGAAGTGTGGAAGCTGCAGCACAGTCAAAGCGATTCCAAGGAGAGCCTAGTGCATGCTGGTTTTTATTCATTCCTTTAAATAGGTAATAATGACAGAGACAAGTATGGTAAGATAAGGCAAGTATAGATCCACATTAATTAGTTACCTAATTAATCAATCACAGACAGGGTAAGAGGTAAGCATGCAGACAGAGAGACTTTTTTAATTATCTGCACCAATATTGTAACTCCAATTCATGTTTTCATTTTTTTTCATTTCCCCTGGAAACTTGAGCTTTAAGTTTTGCACCAAAACAAATAACCAACAGGCAGTGGGGATTGGTAATAATATTTATATTTCAATTCATGTGAAGTATAAATAAAAACACATTAAAATACAAAAAGTAAAGTAAGGCCAGGCAAGCAGATGAGATGATGAGTTTGTTACAGTTTAAGAAGAATATATAAGATTATTTGGTCAATGTCTGGAGGTAGGTGGGTTAGATACTACCAAAACACAAAATATTTCTAATGACAAAACTAATGAGAAAACAAGGGACTGCAGAACATGTTTGGTTGAGTTGATGTAAGGAATGCAGAGCAGCTTATTACAGGCATACCTCTGTCTATCTATACAACCATCAAATCAATGTTTAGAACATGACATTTACAGTCTAATGTAATGTTCCATATTTAGACCCCTATGGTAGATTATTAGTGAATATGGAGAACAGTAGAGGGCCTGAACAGCTCTCTAAAAATTATATAAAAATTGAATGTGAGCATAAAAGCGTTACTTGGGCTTTTAGGGAAAATAAACATATTTTTCTTTCTATATTTTTGCATTGATATACCTTATCTACATAGGCACACCTAGGAATGGCATAACAGAATGGCACAATCATAATCATGTTTGAGAGTGGCTCCCCAAAGTGGCTCCACTGGAGAGTCAACTTGGCCTTGCGCTTAGGGTCATTGTCGTACAGTAATGTCCAAGATTGTCCCATGCGCAGCTTTCGTGCAGAGGAATGCAAATTGTCTGCCAGTATTTTCTGATAAAATTCTGCATTGATCTTTCCATCAATTTTCACAAGATTCCCTGTGCCTTTAGTGGATCCACGTGAGCTCTAACAAACTCATTGACTATTTCTACACAGAGACTAATGGCAATTTGAATTCACCTTTAAATGACATTTTCACCTGTGTGTGTCACCTTGTGTGTCTGTAACAAGGCCAAACAATCAAGGTATGTAAAATTTTGATTAGGGCCATTTGGGTGATTCTCCCGATTATCTGATTCTTGTAATGATATTATGTACTGTAGATGATAAGATCCCCAAAGTCTTTGCCATTTTACATTGAGAAACGTTATTCTTACATTTCTGCACTATTTGCCTGTGCAGTCTTTCACTGAGTGATGATCCCCTCCCCATCCTCACTTCTGACAGACTCATCCTCTCCGGAATGATCTATTAACACCAATCATGTTACTAACCTGTTGCCATTTTACCAAATTATTTGTGTGATATACCATTTTGTTTTTTAGCATTACACACCTTTCCCAGTTTTTTGTTGCCCCTGTCCCAACTTTTTTTAAATAGGTTGCTGACATCAAATTTAGTGGGCATATACTTTTCAAGAAACAGTCAAATATCTCAATTTCAGCATTTGAAATGTTGTCTTTGTACTATTTCTATTGGATATAGGGTTTAAATGATTTTGCACATCATTGCATTCTGTTTTTATTTACATTTTACGCAGCGTCCCAACATTTTTGGAAACAGGGTTTGTATAATAAATCATGTAAACCAGTTAATGTATTGCTGTTAAAAAACATTGATATGAAATTATTCTACAGTGACATTCATATTGGAACTTCTATCAGTCTCATTTGCAGACTCTCTCCCTGACGTGGACGGTGATGACAGCAGAGATCATGACGATCAGCCCCACAGAGAGCAGGATAATCTTCAGCATGCAGATGGACATGTCACCAGCAGGGGGAGACACTGGGGTGTTATAGATAGACATTTTCATTAGAGTTCCTCTTTAAAGCCTCACTTCCAGGTGTGGCTGATGTTGATCTGCGACAGAGCTTAAATTTCCCCTAATCATTTACCTGTCTGCAGTTTGCCTAGGCACAAGGTTACAGTTTGTAAAATAATATGCGCTCTTACTTTCAAAATGAACTAGTATTTGACAAAAATAGTGTGTGTGTGTGTGTGTGTGTGTGTGTCTGTGTGTGTGTGTGTGTGTTTTCAGAAATGCGGAAGGTTTGTGCCAAAACATCTTAATTCAATAACACAACTTCGCAATTTTTTTTTAGCTGCCAGTGTTAATGTAGTAAAGATCTGTGGATCTTATTTTATATTTTTTGTAAAGATTAACCCTGCGAACAAAGAATTGGCTAACAATCCGTACTCACTAGCCCGTCCTAAGGTAACAATGGCTCAGTCCCAGTGCTGATAAAACAACAGTGCATGTTTTTACACATGTAGGAGGGATTCACTTTCTAGAGAAAGGTTTTAATTTAGTTTAACATGATTTACGCGCCCGTGATTAAAATTTTTAGGAGAGTTTAATCTTTCACTAAAATGTGCTTAGCATTGACATTGTGAGTGAAACCAATGAGAAATGGCTAGATGTTTTACAAACAAAGAACACTGCTGTGCTCATTAGGTTAAAGTGGAGATCAACATGAGCCCAGAGTCATTAGAACTATCTAAATTATCGAGAAATACTGTAACAACGCAAAGAGGACTGTTTTTATGCATGAATAAGTTGGACATTGCAGATGGAGACAGGACACAGGCACAGGGTGAATGGAGGACGTTTATAAAAGAACTCCAATGGCAGGTCTGCTGTACCAGGAGGTGACAAAAACACTGATAGAGAACTGTATAAATGAACAAAGTATCAGCTGTGACCAAAGTGCTGTATTTTGTTCAGCAAGATTTACTCAACTCTGTTTTCAAACTTTTTGTGGTTGTGTATACTCTATCACAAAAGAATATTTAAGCAATGAGAAATTCCATATTATGTGACTGAGAAATAAACTATGTGACTGTGCTTGTTAGGTTATAATGGAGATTAAGTTGACCCCAGTTTCCTTAAAGATATATTAGGGTTGGGAAACACTGTAAACTCTGTGTGTTTGTTTTAACAGTGAACTTTTCAACGATTTAGCATTAGCTACTTACAATTAACCACTTATATAATCTTATGAAAGCTGGGTGGGATAACTCCACCAGGCATATTACAGTGCATTCAGAATGTATTCAGAACCCCTTCCCTGTTCCCACACTTTTCCCAATTTAAAATAAATTGAATAGATTATTTCCTTATCAATCTACATAGAATACCTCATACTAACCCAGAAAATAATAGGAAATTAATTGTATCACTTTTAGAAAAAGGCTGTAACGTGAGAAAATTTGGAAAAAGGGAATGCACTGTAAGTATACAGAAGCTATCAACAATAATGACATTGGGAGCATTAGTTAATTACAAAAGGCAGCAGTGGGGTGGGGATAATTGTGGAATTACTTTTGATACAATTTAAAAAGTTAGGGTTATGGCTTTTGAAATTCATACCAGATGTCATTGGACAGATTTCCACTATTTTCTTGTTGTCACTGGCCCAGCTGACTTGATTGCTGTGGTTACAGATGATGGTGCCCTCTGCCACATAAACAGAGAGCCGAGAGACAGTGGAGATCTCAGACCCACTACTCTCTCCTTCCATTTGAGAACAGTTGTGGTTGTTACACCTGGAGGTGACAGTGGTGTTCTGACCTCTGCAGGTCACAGTTCCAGTACAGGTGTCACTGATGAAGGAGACTGTCAAGACTGGTGGCTTAACTCTCACTGAAAACAATTAGCCAGACAGAGTTAAGAAACACACTAGCATGTACCCAGACAGCATGAACTAAACACACTAGCATGTACCCAGACAGCATGAACTAAACACACTAGCATGTACCCAGACAGCATGAACTAACACACTAGCATGTACCTAGACAGCATGAACTAAACACACTAGCATGTACCCAGACAGCATGAACTAAACACACTAGCATGTACCCAGACAGCATGAACAAAACACCCTAGCATGTGCCCAGACAGTATGAATCTAACACACTATCATGTACACAAACAGTATTAACTAAACACACTGGCATGTACCCAGACAGTATTAACTAAACACACTAGCACATACACAGACAGTTTCTAACTGAACACACCCTTCTCCATCTTATTATACAGCCCTGTTATAAAGACACTAGAAACAAGGTAAGAAGGAATGAAGGAGGAAAACCTACCTTGAACTGATATCTGATATTCTGCAGCATTTGTGTCTCTGTTATCATTCAGTACTGCAGTATAACGTCCAATGTCTCCTTCCTGTACATTTTCCAATAGCAGCGACAGATTCCCCTCATTAAACTTAACCCTGTCTATATACTCAGGGGCGACCCGGTGCCTTCGGAAATTATATATTACTACAGTTTGTACTTGATTAAACTTCCAGGTAAATTGAGTGAATGGGCCTATCTTCTCTATATATTTCTCATATCCTGGTACATTTAGACAGACATTCTGTCCCTTCTCCACAAACATGCTGGACACTGAAATAAACATAGATGACATGTTAAATAAGATCAATATCTCCAGCAAACAGTGACATATCAACCAGTAAGGCATTTAGTATGAATGTTGCAATGCAACCTCCCAAAGGAATACCATCTTAAAGAGTGGCAGACTAGCATGTCTGGTCCTTATGGATGCATTGTATTCGATTCTTAATAGTTGTTAATTACACTGACCAGGAGTCCAATGTTTGAATCAGACCCAGATTAAGGGTGAACAACGATTACAAGAGAAGTGTTTTGGCCCCACTAAAATCTATACCAGACAATTGATATACCCATTGTTACACAAGGACTTTATTAAGAGGAAATACTTTTTGTACATAACTACTTCCTGAGTTTACAGTTGCCAGAGATTAAGAATCTTTTATTACAGTACAGTACACAAAAAATCACATGCCAAAATTATATAAAATGTCTTAAATTATTATTATTATTTTTTTCCATAATCATGAATATACTCAGAATACTATACATGTACCCGATAGTTGGAATCAGATTCCACAAAGTTAATTACATGTTTTCTGTTAAGTACCTTACTGTACTGATCAGGTTACCTGTCTAATTAGTGTAGTAATTGACTTTCATATGAATTGAAGGAATGTTTTTACCTGATTGGTGGTGGAGAGTTAGTAGAATGACAACGTTATAATAAGTAAGGGTCTCCATTTTGTGTGATGACTGAAACTAAATGAAGAAGAAGAGGAAGTCATGTAAGGAAATGGTCATTGTTGGTTTCATATCCATTCAAATTCTTTTTCTGCAGCTTCATGGTAACTTAAAAACATTTGAAGTGTAGAAACATAAGCAAAACACGTCTAGCAAAACAAAACTTCTACAACTCTACCAAACATCACATGAAAATAAACTGATACACAATAAACTAGACTAAGGGATATGTAAGATAAAGAGACATCAGAGGTCAGGATTTATCCTAAACATGAATTCTATTGTCATTAACGGACAATTGGAGATTTTACTGAGTTACTGTTCATATAACAAAACTAGCCAATTCATATAAATGAATGAGTTCCTAATCTATGGATTTCACCCACGAAAGGGAACATCAATGTGTGTGCATGGAAGGTATCTGGGATGTTTAACTTCAGCTCGTGAAACATGGGACCAACGCGTATTATTTATATTTTTGTTCATTTTGGTAGTTATATGTATCCAGGATTTTGCCACATTATTATTGTAACTGTGCCTTTCTGGAATTATACCTCCCATTATGCTGTTGGTGATGATGGGTGAATACAGGAGAGGATTTCAGGAGGAT
>JACXGJ010010437.1:0-21950 GCA_016801105.1 Esox niger
AACCAAAATAAACCACACCACTGTGGTAAAACACTCAACATAAATAGGTTCCCCAATTGGAGGCAATAACGAACACCTGCCTCCAATTGGGGAAACCAAAGCACATAGAGGTGGCTAGAGCCACCTCTTTTGGCCATGTCCTGACTATGACCCCAGCCAGCGCAAAGATGGCTAGGGGCATAGCCAGGACATGACAGTAGCTGTCATTAACACCCCAATTATTTTATATAGAAAATGTTAACCAACTGAGGTCTCTCCAGATCCCTAACATCTCAGACTGATTGAATTTAATGATTCCTAATGGAATACCTCCGTTAGCAGTGAACGGGGTATGGGTACAAATCCAACAACTACTCTGGTTAATCATTCTGGCAAATTGTAGGGAGAGGGCCAAATAAGTATTAATACCATGATGATCATCCTCGTGTCAATGTGCATCTTTGTTTGGGACTAGAGCGCCACCACTCTGTACCACCAGAAACACACAGAAATAATTACCATGAACATAGTAATCTATATATCTCGATAGTGTAAGAATCTACTCTCCTAGTGGCCAATTATTTCCTAATTGGTATTTAGTCAAACACAAATAACAATCACTATTCTAACTGGCACATAACGATACTGAAAAGTTATTCTTGTCCGTTAGTCATTTAGAATGGTCTTGAAGTTGATCCCGTATGTCACTTTATCTCTGTAGAGTCAAAACAGACCAGGATACAGTTCGTGTTGACAAAGAGTCGGGTGGATAATCTGAATAACCTGCTAAAAGAACAGAGAGAAAGTGAGGGTATGGGTGTTTCTATGAAAAGGTAGATACTCTGCCTCAATTTTGCTAAATGACATTTGCAGTATTTGCATAAAAATGTCAGATCAGATTCTGATCCGTTTCTATGCATCTTCACCCGAGATAGGCCCCCGGTTGCCTACTGCGACCGGTTCAGTAGTCTCAAGGCTCTGCTCTTCGTCATGTTGTACTACTTTGCAATGAGTAACATGTATCCACCTTGATTTACCCTGTACCTTCATCTAGTGACGAGCAAAACTTGGTAAGGACCTTCCCACGTTGCTCCTAATGTCTCTGTAAGGTGTTTCTTTATCATGATCCATTGTCCTGGCAGTACATCATGTTCCCCCTCGGGGGTTGTTCCCCATGTTTCCTTGACCTGTCTGTCTGCCTCTGGCAAAAATGCATCATTTTATGATGTAGCAATCTGGTCTTCACAACCTGGTTTTGGCGTTCCACATGACCACTTGATTAAGGATGATAAGGGCAATGTAGTCACCAGTCTACGCCCAGGAGGCAAGCTACCTCCTGACACACTTTCCCAGTAAAGTGAGTTTCTTGATCAGAGTCCAATTGTTCCGGTTATCCCCATCTGGGAATTATTTCATGAATCAAAACTTTCGTTGTGTGCTGTGCTGTCCTTTTCTTGGTAGGATAAGCCTCCACCCATCGTGAGAAACAGTCAACAATTACCAACACGTCTTTAAATCCTTTGCTCTTAGGCAGAGTGATGTAGTCAAGCTGTAAGTGTCTGAAGGGTCTTGGTGGGGCAGGTGCCCAATGTGTCTGCACTTTCACTCTTTGTATTGTTTTCCATACAGATGTTGCAGTTTGCCACAATAGTTTCAGCTTCCTTCTGCACACCAGGGTTCCACCATTATTCAATGAAACGGTAGATTATTTTGTCAACACCAACATGTCCCAAAGAGTTTCTGTGTTATCAGGTATAGGAGGAGTGTGTTTGGTGCTACCCACCTAAGGTTGTATTTCCACACACCTTCTTTCTTGAGTTTGCATCCTGCAGACATCCATTCCCATAATTCATCTTTTGGTGCATTATTCTGCATTTCTTTGATATGCTGCAGTGTCCAATGTATATTTTCTCACGAGTCTGGGTGATAGTGAGCTTGGCAGCTGCCTTCGCAGCTCAATCAGCCAGATCATTGCCTTTGTTCTCGTCTGTGAGTATCTTCCCATGCGCTTTTTATTTTCACAATTGCAACTTGAACAGGTAGCTGGAGAGCTTCCAGTAGATCCATTAGTTCTGGTCCATCTTTTACAGGAGCCCCTGTGACATTGTGAATCCTCTGTTCTTCCAGATTTTTCCAAAATCATGTGTGACACCAAATGCATACCTTGAGTCAATGTAGATATTTGCTGTTTTTCCTTCAGCCTGTTTACATGCTTCTGTCAGAGCTACTAGCTCTGCCACTTGTAATGATGTTCCTGCTGATGAAACACCAGATGCCACTACACCGCTTGATGTAGTAACTACCCATCCCGCCTTCCTCTCTACCCCCTCAACAATGCTGGAACCATCAGTATAGAAAACAAGTTCGGGATTCACAAGGGTTGGACTTTTATGAATTAATCACAGAGCTGGTCCAAAACCAACTCACAGCAGTTGTGTTCAAGCAATGTGGAATCAGGCGGAAGCATCAAGGTGGCAGGATTAGAGGGTGTTCCATGCTGTATGCTGATATTAGGCGCCTCAAAGACTGTGGCCTATTTGTTTCAGCGGGCAGCTGTAACTTGTGCAGCTCAGTTCATAGTCAAGAGAGTGCACAGCATGTGGGCATTTGTTGATAAGCTGTTTGTCAAGAACAGGTGGTGATACCAGGGACACCGCAATGTAGATGGCCTGCATAGCTCTCAGACAAGGACCCCAGCCCTAGAGCCTTATTCTCCAATTTCTTAGAGTAGTAGCTATCTTTTTCAGCCACAAAAAGCATGTATGCTTGTCCTGAGTCAGGAATGCCCAGAGCAGGTACTGACGACTGTGCCATCTTGAGTTTGACAAAGGCATCCTTTTGTTGTTATGTAAGCTGAACAGGATCTTTTGAGTCAGGGTTACCTTTTAGGAGATCATTGAGGGTTTGTGCCATTTCAGCAAATGAATCCACCCAACATGTGTTATAGTTACACAGGCCCATGAAAAAACTGACATCTTTAATGGTAGTGGGTTCCTTTGCAGCTTGGATGGCTGCAGTGTGACTTTGAGTCATTTCCCGCTTCCCCTGTGAGACTAGCTGACCTAGATAGGTAACCTGTGTCTACATGATTTGTGCTTTGTCAGGACTTGTGACCTTTTGCATGTAGATGGTCCAGCAATGTTCTGAGGTCCTGTGCATGTGTCAGCTCATCTTTAGACGCCAATAGGATGTTGTCCACATATTGTATCACAACTGAGGACATTTCAGGCAAGTCTTATAGGTGCTTCCGCAACGCCTGATGGTAAATCGAGGGGCTATTGTGTAGACCCTGCAGTAGGCATGTCCATTGATACTGCTGACTGTCTACAGTAAAGGCAAGCCACGGTCTGACATCAGGATGTAGTGGTACTGACCAAAAGCCATTAGCCATGTCAATCACAGAAAAAAAAGAGAGTGTTCATGTGACAATGAAGCGAAAATAGTAGATGTGTCTGCCACCAGTGAGGTGAGTTTGGAAATTGTTTCATTTGCGTTCTTGTAGTCTACAGTCACATGCCATGCACCAGTTGTTTTTTTCACCGCCCAAAGTGGACTGTTTGACGCAGAATGTGACTTTTCCACAACACCCATGTCATGTAAATCTCCAATAACTACTTTAGTTGCAGCCATGGCTTCTTTTCTGATAGGGTACTGTTTTGTGCAAGGCGGTGCTTCACCTATCAGGCGTACAGGATCCATATCCAATTTGCCACACTCATTCTTTTTGGTGGTCCATATAGGGTGGTCTTTCAGGTTTGTTGTTTCCACCTTTCTGATTCGCCATGTCACCTTTCCTTCATTGATGTCCAATGTGGAGTCCAGTTTCATGATAACATTGAGGCCTAAGTTAGGCTGATCAAACGGACAAACCCATATCTCAACATCAATCGTACTTGGACCAATGGAAAATTATAATGATTCAGTTTGTTGCATGTCTGTTTTCCCCCTCCCACACCTGTAGCTGTCGTCTTCTAGTCGTTGTACACAGGATGTATGTGTGTTTTACATAGGATGTGGGCATCACAGTAACTTCAGCTCCTGTGTCCACAAAAGATCTTCATGTATGGATTGCATCAATGGATGAAGAATTGCGCCATTTTTTGTCAGTGAGCACATTATCATCCTCCACTCCAGGTAAACCACTGTGTCTGATCACAACAGCCCTAAATCGTTCTTCAAAATCTAAGAATGATTCCTTTGGCTTCTGAACACATCTGGTTCTCTCCCCAATTTATGTCAAGTCTTTGACATATGGATGTACGGCCTTCCATCCACTTCTGTTATCTTGACAGTCCTCACCCAACCTTATCTTGTAAGAGAATGCATTCACGGTTTGTCAAACAAACCCAAGTAGTTGCACTCCATCCGTAGGATGCAAATTGTAGATGGTCTTGTAGCGTGTTTAGACCATTCATCAAGTTGTTTTGGTTCAGCAGGGTTATGATAAGTCATTAAGACCTTTCCCCCTTTGTCTGGTCTCACTAACTTGGACTTCAGAGGTCTGACATTTATTTCACCATCAGCAGAATCGTCATCTGAGTCTAAAGAGTCCCAATCCTGGAGGTCACTCCATTTCTGGTCCCTGATACCTGATGTCTTGTGTTAACTTCACTGAGGGAGGATCCACTGTTTCCAATTTCGCTCCCTTCAGCTTGTTCAGTTCCTCCTCCTTTTTCTGCTTCTGTTCAGCCAACGCCCTTAAATCTTTCTCTTTTTTCACAGCCTTTTCATGGTTATCTTCAAGAAATGTCACATTCCTTTTCATAAACTCTGATAATACAATCAACGACCAGCATGTTTTTTGTAATCCATCAGACATTCTCTGAATTTTTCCCCATGTTTTCTGTATATCAGAAAGATTCCATAAACTCTATTTTTCTTGAGTCCAGTCAAATGACGGACTTGTGTCAAGTCTCTATAACGTCAAAGCGCAAGGCAGATGATCGCCAACAGACAAACCGGCCAATGCAGCAGTGTTCACAAAGTGCACAGAAATTTGTGGACACAACATAAGACAAAAGCAGAAAGGAAATCAATAGAGACTGATAAGAGTGAGAATAACCAACTGACCAGGGTTTCATTTGCACTTACTGATATTATTTGCAATTACTGATTCTGATATTATTTGCCTTCCCCTTAAAAAGCTGTAATGTCAAATGACATTATTGTATATCCATTGAGAAACCAAACTTTTGCACACCTGTAGATCGACCGGTGCGTTAGAGCAGACAAATGGTCGATTCAAATTAACAAAAGAACTCCTGCACCCAGTCTGCATAACTAGCTATAAGAATTTAATAACAACATTTCAGTACCAAAATGTTGTTAATGAAACTTTATTAAGCATGCTGACAAGTGAAAACACGTTCTACAATGACATGTCTGCGATGCTGTCAGTTATCATGTTACAATAACACTTTTGGTCTTAAAATAAGCTCATTGTGATAGTGTTTTAAAACAAAGTGAAAAGTATTGTTGACGGTTTTCAAAATGTATACAAATCAGATTTTTAGCAGTGTCCCACTTAACTTGACAGTGCTAGATAAAATGGACAAAGGTTTCCAGGTAAACTGGGACACACTTTACAGCACAGTTAACATTTGAGCAATAATGATGCTCAAATAAATAATGATGTTGTTGAACATATACACTGCATGAAAAGGCCTGTTTCGGAGTGTGTCCATACAAGTAAATCTATTTTTAATGGTGACAGGTAATAGGCCAGTACAGAGAAGTCGCGATATAAAATGATTTTAAGTAGTCGTAAGAAGTCAGCTCTTGACATTTCTGGAAAATCCTCAAACTTTGCACATGCAAATCTGTTCTTAACACTTTTCTTTTGTCCTCATTCTAATTTCAATAGTTTGCCCTCAGCAGACAACCTGAAGTTCAGAAATGTTCTTGGATTCTGGTCTAGCTGACATTTTGTGGGTTCAGAAATCATTACAAATTGAATGAATGTGTCGAGCGATACAGGATCAAATAATTCTATTGTCTCCATTGACACCTGGTCAGGGAGGTTCAGGACATTCTCAGGAAAACTGAGATTTTGGCGACTATAATTATATATGGATTCAGTTATTTATTTTCTAATGCTGAGTATCTTTTCATCAAAGAAGTTCATGTATTCGTTAGAGCTGAAGTGAAGACCCACTTCACTTGTTGAGTGTTGCTTTTTTGTCAACTTTGCAACTGTATCAGAGTGAATTTTTATATTGTTTTTGTTCACCTCAATCAGGTTCGAGAAATACGCTGACCGAGCAGATGTGAGTGCTTTTCGGTATTTTAGTGTACTGTCTATCCAGGCTAGTCTGAATTCTTCCCACTTTGTGGAGCACCACTTTAGCTCCAATTTTCTGGAGGCTTGCTTGAGTGATCTAATACTCTCTGTGTGCCTGGGAGCAAGTGTTGAGTTTAGATCATCGATTAGATCATTTGCGGATTTATTTACTCTGTCACTGATGAGCAAGCTTGGAAGAATATCAAGAAATCTATTTGTATTCCAAGAATTTATAGTATGGCTTTCGAAACTCATTTCGCAAAGCAAGTGGATTTCTTGTTTTAATGGAAAACGAAATAAGACCGTAGTTCTCGATACTCCCGGTTTTTGTGGGGAAATTATTAGATCTGCAATATCTATTTCTCGTGACAGGTACTAAATCTTAGGTTTGATCGTGTGTTGGACATGTTGTATAATATCCATTTAGTCAATTATGGCTTCAAAGGCTTTTTGAAGAGGGTCGTTTGACTTTCAATATGAAAATTGAAATTGTCAAAAATAAGAATACTATCTGCCATGACTACAAGGTTAATTAATTCTACTAACTTGCAATGCAAGTTGCTTTTGAGTATATTGGGCTTCTCATTATTTGCTTGTTTCAGAATATTTCCCCAAATAAAAATGTAGGTCCTCTTCCAGTATTTGATATGCTGAAGGGTTTCAAAATATCAAACAGTATGAAATGTATCATTTGTAATTCAGTAATATGGTTAAACCTTAGACCAGGGTTTACAAATTATTGTGGGAACACAGGCTAAGCTAACACAGGGCCTTTGCCCTGTGCTAAGAACAATGCAGTGTGATGAGGCCTACTGTATAATAGCTACAGTCAACATTCAGCTAAGCAAAGCAGTACCATCAGTTATAATGTGGGCCCCATTCTTTTCTTCCCTCTGACGTACATGTTTTGTAAATGCACCATTGTATTCAAAATGTTGAAGTGAATCATCATACTTGATAATCTTAATATATCTTTATTGACAATCTGTTTCTCTTACAGGAATGGATTCCTGACAAAATCATGAAAAGAGTGTGCACCACTTTTGTAGAGGACTCCTCCAGGTACGGCATCTTTTTGGGTCATTGTATCGTCTATTTGTAGAATATGAACCCTATCCATTGACAGTAAAGTCATAGGACATTCATATCGTAGTCACAATACGGTTACAATAAAGTCAGATTTAAGTTGCAATATAGTCAAATTACAGTGAATATGTTTGTCACACAAAGTTACATGAAGCAGCATTGCAGGAATTTCATGCATATGTAACTTAAAATGCACTTCTTTGTGTGTGAACATATCAGCAGTGCTATTATGTTCAACATTGGTTCTGTATAATTTTGCTGGTAATGCAGTGTGTCAATATTACTGAGTATTGTATCAGCAGAGCAGAACCGAATCTAAAAGCACATTTGAAGCTGTTAGCTGCAATATAGTCAATACACTCAGCGGCATATACAGGCCTAAAAAATTTACCCGTAAGTCAATCAGTGCCACAGAAAGCGGGTTAAAAAACACCCAATTTCATCTGCAAATAAATATGTCATAAAATATACACATATACACAAACACACACACACACACACACGTATGTACGTTCATATACATACATACATACATACATATACATACACATATACATACATATATACATACATACATATACATACACATATACATACATATATACATACATATATATATACATATATACATATACATATACATATACATATACATATATATATATATATATATATATATATATATATATATACATATATATATACATATACATATACATATACATATACATATACATATATATATATATATACACACATATATACACACACATATACATATATATATATATATATATATACATATATACACACACATATACATACATATATACACACACATATACATATATATACATATATAAATACACACACACAGTGGGGCAAAAAAGTGTTTAGTCAGTCACCAATTGTGCAAGTTCTCCCACTAAAAAAGATAAGAGAGGCCTGTAATTTTCATCATAGGTACACTTCAACTATGAGAGACAAAATTAGTTGTTTTTTTCCCGAGAATCACATTGTAGGATTTCTTTGTGGATTTATTGGTAAATTCCTCTGTAAAATAAGTATTTTGTCAAGCAAGATGTCTGGCTCTCACAGACCTGTAACTTCTTCTTTAAGAGGCTCCTCTGTCCTCCACTTGTTACCTGTATTAATGGCACCTGTTTGAACTTGTTATCCATATAAAAGACACCTGTCCACAACCTCAAACAGTCACACTCCAAACTCCACTATGGCCAAGACCAAAGAGCTGTCAAAGGACACCAGAAACCAAATTGTTGACCTGCACCAGGCTGGGAAGACTGCATCTGCAATAGGTAAGTAGCTTAGTGTGAAGAAATCAACTTTGGGAGCAATTATAAGAAAATGGAAGGCATACAAGACCACTGATAATCTCCATCGACCCGAGGCTCCACGCAAGATTTCACCCCGTGGGGTCAAAATGATCAAAATGATCAACGGTGAGTAAGAATCCCAGAACCACACGGGGGGACCTATTGAATGACCTGCAGAGAGCTGGGATCAAAGTAACAAAGGCTACCATCAGTAACACTACACCGCCAGGGACTCAAATTCTGCAGTGCCAGACGTGTCCCCCTGCTTAAGCCAGTACATGTCCAGGCCCATCTGAGGTTTGCTAGAGAGCATTTGGATGATCCAGAAGAGGATTTGGAGAATGTCATATGGTCAGATGAAACCAACATAGAACTTTTTGGTAAAAACCCAACTCGTCGTGTTTGGAGGAGAAAGAATTCTGAGTTGCATCCAAAGAACACAATACCTACTGTGAAGCATAACCATTGTGGAAGTATATCCATCGTGGTTTCCGATGGAGTTATCACACTGACGACTCAAACCAATTCAATCCATTTGGTCTTCAACTCGCCATCCCCCCAAAAAACTCCAGACGGAAAGTTGATCCCAGTGTCATAGACAGCCTAGCCAGGTTGGCTAACACCACCATCCAATATGACCACAACAACGTCAGCTTTGCATTATTCAACATCCGCTCTCTTACGAACAAGGGTCCTCTCCTCTAGTATCTTTTGTGTTATCGTAAGTTTGACTTTCTCTGTTTGACTGAAAAATGGCAACAACCTGACAACTTCTCACAGCTGAATGAATCTACTCCTCCTTGGTTTGTCAACCCCGTGAATCAGGCCAAGGGGGAGGTCTTATTGTCGCTTGGAATGATTTTACAAGAAACCTGGACTCATTGTGCACAAAGAAATGTATAAGGACCACATTTAAACTACAATGATCCACTTTGTGAAGCCAAATCCACTTATAATGCAAGTTTAATTAGTTCAGGTGAAGTAAACACCAGAGCCTTGTTCTCTATGGTCAACAACATTTTACGACCACTAGACTCTCTTGCATCTGTAATCAAATGCCTATTGCAACTCCCTAATGTCATTTTTTAACACCAAAGATCATAAGATCCACCAGCAACTGACAACTACTACCTCTCCTCTCAGTCTCTCTCTCAGGTCTCTCAGCCCCTCGTTCTAATGTATTTTCGAGTTTCACGGTTTCTTCTGTTGCTGAAATATCCAACCTCATTCAAAAGTCAAAGCTAACTTCCTTTTAGCAAGACTCTCTACCTACCACCCTGGTAAAAGCCTGCTTAACCGCTCTCCTCCCCTCCCTAATAACTATCAGTATACATTATTCTCTCACCTCTGACACGGTTCCTTCATCTCTAAAATCTGCTGCAATAATTCCTATACTTAAGAAACCTAGTGCAGACACCAATTATTTCAATAACCTCTGTTCTATTTCTAACCTGCCTCTAAATTCCTTGAAAAAACTGTTGCAATCGCAGGTTCATGCACACTTGTTTGACAATAACCTCTATGAAGAATTCTAATCTGGCTTCTGCCCCTTCCACAGCACTGAAACAGCAATGGTAAAAATAACTAATGATCTTCTCATAGCAGCTGACTCTGGAATCTTAACCATTCTCATCCTCCTTGATCTGAGTGCGGTCTTTGACACCAGTTCTCATGACATCCTCCTCGACAGATTTGTCTCTATTGGTATAACTGACACACCTTTAGATTGGTTTAAATCCTCTCTCTCTGGCTGCACTCAATACATTCAACTCAGAACTTTCAAATCACATCCACCTCCTGTCATTACCGGTGTTCCCCAGGACTCTGTCATGGGACCCCTTCTGTTTATCATCTATCTACTTCCTTTTCATCCATTTATATTGCTATGTGGATGACACCCAGCTATACCTGTCAACTCATCCTAACTCAACTCTCCCACCCACCTACCTCTCTGATTGCTTAATGGAAATCAAATCCTGGTTTTCCTGCAACTTCCTCAAACGTATCAATGAAAAAACTGAGGTTTTCCTCATTGGCACCAACTCAACTCTGACAAAACCTGACAGTTTCTTGCTGTCTTTTGATAACTCCTCAGTTTCTCCCTCCCCTCAGATTAAGAGTCTGGGTGTCATCTTCAACAGCGCAATTGCATTTCAAGCTCACATTAATAATGTCACCCGGTTTGCACACTTTCATTTATGTAACGTCAATTGTCTCTGTCAGTCTCTCACACCCACTAGTACAGCCATTCTCGTTCACACCCTGGTTGCTTCCCGTAACAATTACTGTAACTCTTCTCTCTTTCTCTCAAACATATAAAAAAAATTGAACTGGTTCAGAACTCTGCCACTCGTATCTTCACCAGAACATCTAATCACTCCATTTCTTCTGCAGTTACATTGGATCCCAGTAAAATACCACATTGATTAAGATTCTGCTCCTCACCTTCAAGACCATTCGCAACCTCGCTCCTCTGTACCTCACTGACCTCCTTCATATCAACATACCCACCCGTACTCTCAGGTCTTCTTCTATTCACCTCACTGTACCTCCTGCTCGTTTGACCACTATGGGGTTTAGAGCCTTCAGCCACTCTGCCCCTTGGCTCTGGAATTCTTTTCCACCAGACATCCGTAACATTTAATCGCTTTCCATTTTCAAAACCAGTCTGAAACCTCATCTTTTCACACTGGCATATATAACATGATCACTAGTCGTCTGCTTATAGCAATGTCTGTTTGTTTTTTTATTGTGATTTGTGTCTTGTATGGTGACCTTGAGTGCTTAGAAAGACACCTAAAAATAAAATGTATTATTATTATTATTATTATTATTATTATTATTATTATTATGATTATTATTTTATTTTTATTTTATTTTATTATTATTAGCCTTGCTCTGCTCCTCTTTCTCTGTGCCCGGCCCAGGAATTGCTTGTCTGGCCTGGCTTGTGCTCAGGGTTGTATATGCTGATACCTGACAACATGTATCCTCCTGTCAAAGTTACTTTGTTTGGCATGCTTTGTTCACTTGACCCGCTAATAGCTGCTGCTGGCGATAAACCTCAGGAACAGATTCTTTCCATCTTCTGTAACCTCCTGAACTCTGTGACTTGCCATCACTAATTATACCTAATCTTTGTACTACTGGACTCTGCCACTGCCTTACAAAGTCTGATAAAATATTTATTCCACTGTCTACAGGTACTTGTCATTGCTGCTATTCCTGAATTTCATTTGCATATTCTGACTAGCACCTTGAACATGTACTCATTGCACATTTACAACTGCCACTGTACTTGCATTTTCTGTTACATACGCGTCTACCTCATTGCAGCTATCACTGCATTTCAGCTGCCGTACTCCTTCTGTTTGCCTCAATTGCAAATTCAGAATGCAATCTCAAAAGCATGGAGGAGATACCAGGGGACGAGCCATTACACAAAGAGAGCTGGACAGGGTCGTAGAAGGGCATCATCCCAGTGGCAGGACCGGTAACTGCTCCATTGTGCAAGGAGTAACAGGAGGAGCACTGCCAGAGCCTACAAAATTACCTGAACTGTGCTACTGGTGTGCATGTTTTTGACCAAACTGTCAGAAAACAGACTCCATGAGGGTGGCATGAGGGCCCGATGTCCAATAGTGCCCAGCACCGTGCAGCTCGATTGGCATTCGCCAGAGAACACCCGAATTGGCAGGTCCGCCACTGGCGCCCTGTTCTCTTCACAGGTTCACACTGAGCTCATATGAGACATGAAAATTCAGGAGATGCCATGGTGAACGTTATGCTGCCTGCAACATCATCCAGCATGACCGGTTTGGCGGTGGGTCAGTGATGGTGTGGGGAGACATATCCTTGGAAGGTAACACAGACGTACTAGCCAATGGTACCCTGACTGCTGTAAGCCACCGGGATGAAATCCTCAGACCAAACATCAGATCTTACACCGGGTCAGTGGGCCCTGGGTTCCTCCTGGTGCAGACCAATGCCCGGCCTCATGTGGCCATAGTGTGTTGGCAGTTCCTGGATGATGAAGGCATTTATAGTTGCTGGTCATATAATTAAAATATCATCAAAAAGTTGATTTATTTCAGTAATTCCATAAAAAAGTGAAACTTGCATTATGTATACAGTAATTCCACACAGAATGATATATTTCAAGAGTTCATTCCTTTTAATTTTGATGAAAACCCCAAAATCAGTATCTCAGAAAATTTGAATGTTGTGAAAAGGTTAAATATTGAAGTCACCTGGTGCCACACTCTAATCAGCTAATTAACTCAAAACACCTGCAAAGGCCTTTAAATGGTCTCTCAGTCTAGTTCTGTAGGCTACACAATCATGGGGAAGACTGCTGACTTGACAGCTGTCCAAAAGACGACCATTGACACCTTGCACAAGGAGGGCAAGACACAAAAAGTCATTGCTAAAGAGGCAGGCTGTTCAGAGAGCTCTGTATCTAAGCACATTAATAGAGAGGCGAAGGGAAAGAAAAGATGTGGTAGAAAAAAAGTGTACAAGCAATAGGGATAACCGCACCCTGGAGAGGATTGTGAAACAAAACCCATTCAAAAATGTGGGGGATATTCACAAATACAAGACAAAGGGTCAGAAGCGTCTCGCCTGGGCTAAAGATAAAATGGGCTGGACTGCTGCTGAGTGGTCCAAAGTTATGTTCTCTAATGAAAGGAAATGTTGCATTTCTTTTGTAAATCAAGGTCCCAGAGTCTGGAGGAAGAGAGAGACACAGAATCCACGTTGCTTGAAGTACAGTGTAAAGTTTCCACAGTCAGTGATGGTTTGGGTTGCCATGTCATCTGCTGGTGTTGGTCCACTGTGTTTTCTGAGGTCCAAGGTCAACGCAGCCATCTACCAGGAAGTTTTAGAGCACTTCATGCTTCCTGCTGCTGACCAACTTTATGGAGATTTTCCAACAGGACTTGGCACCTGCACACAGCGCCAAAGCTACCAGTACCTGGTTTAAGGACCATGGTATCCCTGTTCTTAATTGGCCAGCAAACTTGCCTGACCTTAACCCTAAAGAAAATCTATGGGGTATTGTGAAGAGGAAGATGCGATACGCCAGACCCAACAATGCAGAAGAGCTGAAGGCCACTATCAGAGCAACCTGGGCTCTGATAACACCTGAGCAGTGCCACAGACTGATCGACTCCATGCCACGCCGCATTGCTACAGTAATTCAGGCAAATGGGGCCCAAAACTAAGTATTGAGTGCTGTACATGCTCATACTTTTAATGTTCATACTTTTCAGTTGGCCAACATTTCTAAAAGTATTTTTTTGTATTGGTCTTAAGTAATATTCTAATTTTCTGATACACTGATTTGGGGGTTTTCATTAGTTGTCAGTTATAATCATCAAAATTAAAAGGAATGAACACTTGAAATATATCAGTCTGTGTGGATTGACTGTATACATTATGCGAGTTTCACTTTTTTTATGGAATTACTGAAATAAATCAACTTTTTGATGATATTCTAATTATATGACCAGCACCTGTATGCCCTTGACTGGCCCTCACGCTCCCCAGACCTGAAACCTGTTGAGAACCTCTGGGATGTTATGTATTGGTGCATCTGACACTGCCAAACAGTGGCAGTGTCCATGAGCTCACTGATGCCCAGATCCAGGTCTGGGTGGAGAGCCCTCAGGACACCATTCTCCATCTCATCAGGAGCATTCCCAGACATTAGTGGGAGTGGTTACAAGCAGGTGGGGGCCAAACACTACTGAGTTACATTATGAGTTGCCATGATGAAATTCACACAAGGCTGAACAGCCTGTGTTTTCCATTGTTTACTTAGATTCAGCTCAGTTGATGCTTTGGTTTCCATTGACCATTGTTATAAAATGTTGTTATCAATGAATTACATAATGTACACTAAAGATTTTGATCTTTAATATTTTTTGTTAATTGAGACACAGTGATTTCAGTTCCCTTAACTTTTTGAGCAGTGTATTTAAACCTTGGGGATACTCTTTCAGTGAGCACACCTCTTTTTCTTTGAATGAAAGCTTCCTTAGAAATATGTTCATTGTAGATTATATGCCCTACGATTCAAGAGATTTTCCACATCTCATTTGACTATTAGACATTCATGTTTTCATGTCTGGAAACAAGGGGTTCAGCCTGAAATAATTTAAAACTTTAAACTTCTCTTTTGAGGTCAACTATTATTATTTCTTTAAATGTGCATATTTTAGCTTACAGCCTATAGTACATTACCAGAGTTTTGTCGTGCCTGTAGGCAGTTGAGTGAGCCATTAAAGGTATATATGATTTTCACTATAAAAAAACACAGAAACATGCTATTTATATTATGAAAGCTATTTAAAACAGTTTGTTTGTCTGAAACCATCTCTTTCCTTTTCAGCGGTGGGACTTTGTGTCTTTGTGGAGGTGGGCGGGACACTCATGTCTCCATTGCTACAAGAGACTGTTTTGGTGCAGCCATTGTCACGCAGTGGAACAGCTTTGAGCACTCCTCAGAATACCCAACAGATGCCTTTGGAGAGCTGGAGTTCATAGGAGCTGGCAAGAGACACAGCAATGTGTGTAACACACACTCACATGTTTCTTCATTCAGAAAACAACACATGACTACACATTCCCATATACACTAATCAGCCATAACATTATGACCACTGACGTGTGAAGTGAATTACACTTGTAATTTCATTATCATGTCAACTGTCAGTGGGTGGCATATATTTGGGTAGCGAACATTATGTCCTCAAAGGTGATGTGTTAGAAGCAGGAAAAATGGGCAAGCGTAAGGTTCTGAGCAACTGTCAAAGGCCAAATTGTGATGGCTAGATGACTGGGTCAGAGCATCTACAAAACTGCAGCCCTTGTGGGGTGTTCCTGGCCTGCAGTGGTTGGTACCTATCAAAATTGGTCAAAGAACAGGAAAAGCGGTGATCTAGCGACAGGGTCATGGGCGACCAATTATTGCTGGTACTGATAGAAAGGTGTCAAAACACACAATGCATTGCAGTTTGTTGCGTTTGGAGCTGCATAGCCACTGACCAGCCAGGATGCCCATGATGACCACTACCTTGACACGCACCACCTACCTGATCATTGTTGCAGACCATATGCACCCATTCATGTCAATGGTATTCTCTGATGGCACTGGCCTCTTTCAGCAGGATAATGCACTGTGCCATGAAGTGGAATGGTTCAGGAATGGTTTGAGGAACACAACAAGGCTTTGACTTGGCCTCCACATTCCCCAGATCTCAATCCAATAGAGCATCTCTGGGACGTGCTGGACAAACAGGTCCGATTCATGGAGGGTCCAACTCACAACTTACAGGATTTGATGCCAGATACCACAACACACCTTCAGAGGTATAGTGGTGTCCATGCCTTGATGGAACAGGGCTGCTTTGTTGGCAAAAGGGGGAACTAAACAATTTCGTGGTTGATCCCTATATCGTAATAATCATTCATAGATACACAGAAACACCGTTGATTTAGCAGTGTTGAGACATGACAGCAGAACATTTCTAGAAGTAATTGGGAAAGGAATCTGTCCCGTCCCCGCCTCCGTGAACGCGCAGAGGCGGGCGCTCGCGTCCCTGAGCTGCAGCACGCACCTGTTCCCACACCTGTTCCCAAACATCCCCTCTCTTACCGTATTTATACAACTCCAAGTCACCTCTTCCCTGCCGGATCAATGGTCTCTGCTCGCATGCCATATTTTGCTCTTTACAAACCCTTGTTTCGCTACTCTGCCTGATTCCTTCCTGTACCTCTGCTTTCCGCCCGATTTCCGACTGCCTGCCTGTCCCCAACTACTCTGCCTTTTCCCTGCCTGTACTACTGCCGCCAGCTCGGTTGCCGACTTTCTGCCCGTCCCTGTCTGCTCTGCCTACCACTTGCCTGTACCGTCGCCCCCGATTCATGAGTCACCTCACTGCCCGTCCCCGGCTATTCCCCCTGCCACTCCCCCTTTCCTCCCCAGTCCAGCCATCCGAGGAGTTCCCCTACTGTCCACCTCTGCTGTCTCCATATGTTTGGTTGGGTCATTCTGTCACAGGCACAGATAAGGATCCAAGCGCGGACTAGTCAGAGTAATCTATATAGACTGCATTTCTTGTTAAAGATGATGAACCAACATGAAGATCAGAGAGCTGTCAATGGGAGAAAAAACAAGCCATTGTCAAGCTTAAAAAATAACGAACATCAACAAGAGTCATTGGATGGCCTGAAAAAGAAAGAAACTCCTGGTGTACTGAGCAACAGACGTCCAACCGGTCAGCCAAGGAAAAAACAACAGTAGTTGATGACAGAAATATCGTGAGAAAACCTCTGTACCCATTTTTCCGACCAACATTTTCAAACAACTCTGGAGTTTGTAAATTCAAAGGTAAACTTCAGTAAGGTAATAAAGCCGTGCTGATCTGCAGAGCAACCGATCCATGTTGGTCTGCAGAACAACAGAATTCCAAACTTCGGAAACACTTATATACAGTATGGTTATACAATGATATTTGCTCCTACCATTATGCTAATTTCTGAATGGATTCTTCTCAAATCTTTCACTAACCCTCTGTGATCTGCCCCATAACGCACTGTTAGGAAATATTGGTGGCATGATTGTGATGTAATTTCTGACATTCTCCCAAGATTTTCCCAAGAGAGTCAATGACAAGCTAAACGTCCTTCTGTTCTCAGTATGAGATAAGAACAACCACTCATTGTACGGACTATGAGAACAGTAGCAAGAGTACAGTTTATCATTCGCTCTTAAAAATTAAATGTGAAAAATCTAAGACGATTAGACTATTTGAATGAATTCAGAAGTGCCAATTTATGCCAATTTACAGAGGAATGCATTGAAAATTATCGGGAGGAAGTTTATCATGCAACTGGACATTGATGACCCAGAGCACACTGCCAACAAAACACAGGACTTCATCAGGGGAATAAAGTGGAAGGTTTTAGACTGGCCAAGTCAATCACCTGACCTTAACACAATAGAGCATGCATTTCACCTCCTTAAGAGGGGACTAAAAGGGAGAAACAGCCAGAAATAAACAAGAACTGAAAGCTCCGATAAAAGCCTGGAATAGTATCACAAATGAAGAATGCAACAGTTTGGTGATGTCGATTGGTCGCAGGCTTGAGGCTGTTATTGCAAGCAAGGGTTATGCCCCCAAATATTAAATGTTATTTACGTTTGCTCACCTAAAAATGCTGTGGTCTAATACAAACTGTAATATATAGGTTGTTTAACACATCTAAATGTGAATACCAGGAAATTAAAGCTGAAATTCTGAACTCGTCTCATACTCATCTTTTGATCGAAAACCAAATGTCTTCAGTGACCAACAAAAACAAAGGAATTTGCCTTGCTGTTCCAATACTTTTGGAGTGGACTGTACAATCTCTTCACCTAATCCTGGAACTACCCCGAGGTCTCCTCCCAGCTGGACGTGCCTGGAACACCTTCCTAGGGAGAAGTCCTGGGGGCATCCTTATCAGATGCCCGGACCCCCTCAACTTGCTCCTTTCGATGCAAAGGAGCAGCGGCTCTACGCAGAGTTCTTCACGGATGACTAAGCTTCTCACCCTATCTCAAAAGGCTAAGGGAGACACCATCCACCTTTCTGAGATAACAAATTTCAGTCGTTGTACCCACGGTGTATTTCTTCCAGTCATGACCCAGCTTTCATTACTATAGGTGAGGGTAGGAATGAAAATTGACCCGTATAACGAGAGCTTTACCTTATGGCTCAGCTCTCTTTTCAACAAAACGGTGCGGTAAAGCGAATGCAATACCGCCCCCGCTGCTCCTATTCCCTGGCCAATCTCCCGCTCCATTTTCCCCTCACTCTCGAACACTACTGTACTGTACAGGTTGTTATTGTGAATTATTCCAGTTGTTAGAAATCAGCAATTTCATATTGTGGTTGAAATAATGATTGTGTACCCTGTCAGATGGTCTGTTGTAAACTGAACATAAAATATACTTATAACTTATAACAACACAGTATAACTGTTCAAGGCCCGATGGAGACATTCCATGCCCAAACGGTTTGAAACCCTGTGATGGGAATGTAAAGTTCATCCAGTAGAACTCCCTCAGTGGTAGGTAAGACAGAGATTACAATTCTATTGACACAAAAGCAGTTTATTTAACATGCAAGGAGTGAGAGATCACAGCAACAAGGTAACCATTGAAATGTTTCTAAGGCGGGTCCGAAACTTTTGAGTACTTATACAAGGCATGGTATGGTAAGATACTGTTTCCTTTAGCTCTAGCCAGTCCTACCCCCTGTTGTGTGTCTTCTTTCCTGTCATGAAACACACACTGACAAATGATTTACAACAATACCTATACCCCATGATCTTCTCAGGGGCAAAAGCATAGTAACTCCCACTTGATCATTCTATAATCAGTACTATAGTTTAGACACACAGTGGATATAAAATGTCAGGTTTGGTACTTGACACAAAGAAATTAAACAGATAAAAGTGGAAACAGGTGTGACATGATTTAATGTGACCTATAATATGAACAATTCAATTGAGAAACAAACTGAATATGAATCTCAGAAGAAATAAAAGAAATGTGAAAAAAGAACTGAAATCTTCGAGGGTGAAAAATGAAAACTAAAAACCTAACAATAACCTGGTTGTTTAAGTGTGCACACCCACTTATAATATTCTTCATATGAATGGGCTTTGGGGAAGGGTGGTAAGACGTAAGTATTTTCTTACAAAGATAAACTTCAAAGCCCGTCTGAAGTTTGCAAATACAAACATCAAGTCTCCAAAAGCACGCGGGAAAATGTGTTATGGTGTGATGAAACCAAAGGTTGAAATTTCAGCAATAATTCCAAAAGGTATGTTAGGCACAAAAACCCCACTGCACATCACCCAAAGAACACCATACCCACAGTGAAGCATGGTGGTTATGCTTTGGGGCATTTTTTCCAGCTGGAACCAGGGCATTTGTCAGGGTGGAGGGAATTATGAACAGTTGCAGAAGGATAAAGAAGATGAAGATTAAAGTTTTAGGATGGCCCAGCCATAGCCCAGACCTGAATCCAATTGAACATCTGTGGGGTGATATGAAGAAGCCTGTGCAACAGAGATGTCCTCACGATCTGACAGATTTGAAACGCTTTTGCAAAGAAGAGTGGGCAAATATTGCCATGTCAAGATGTGCAATGCTAATAGACTCCTTCCCAAAAAGACTGAGTGCTGTAATAACCACAAAAGGTGCTTCAACAAAGTATTGGTTTAAGGGTGTGCAACCAGGTTCTTGTGAGTTTTTATTTATTTTTAATTCCCACTCAAAGATTTCAGTTTGTTTTTCCATTGAATTGTTCACATTATAGGTCACATCAAAAGGTGGAATTGTTTTGGAAATGATTTCTGTCAAAAAAAAATCATCACAAAAACCTGGCATATTAACAGGTTTGTGTAGACTTTTTATACCCACTATATATCAGAATGACTATCTTATTTTTATTAACAACAGAACACAGGAATAGAAATTCCCACAATACCCCACGCCGACCAGACTGATATCTGTGTAAGGTTAAGTGTGAGGCTTCTCTTTACCTCTGATTAGCAACATCACCTAGGGAAAACAGTCTGCAAATAGCACCCAGTATCTCAATAACTGTATTTTATTTTCTGTATACCGGAAAACTAGTTTCTTGTTGCGTATTTGTTTCATATTTTGTGGTGCAACTTAATACAAGTTATTATGCTGGATTAGGTTTAGATCCTCAGTTAAATTGCTAACACATTTACTTACTCTGACATCCTTTGGTGGAGGGAGTTTGGGAGAGCATGGAATAGTCTTTGGGTGAATCACAAAGGATTCTAATATCATGTGGCGTGACTACGAGGGTGTCACCGTTGCAGGTTGGAACACAAGCGCGGATTGTAAGAGCGAGGGGGAGTGGCAGACAGAGTTATTGGGGTTGGGCAGAGGATCGGTACATGGACTGGCGGCAGAGGTACTGGCCGGTGGCAGGCAGAGTAGTTGGGGCCGGGCTGGAGGTCGGTACACGAGCTGACAGCAGAAGTACAGGCAGGTCGGTACACGGTAAACTCGTACAAACGTACCGTAAACTTGCGAGAGGCTAGAAAGCGCCTGCGAATATAGACCATGATCCGGCAGGTGAAGAGTTGTCAGGGTTCCATAGAAATATTGTTGGTAAGGAGGCAAGTGGAAACGGGTGTGTGATAGTTGATTGGGAACAGGTGTGGGAGTGGATGATGGCGAACAGGTGCGGTGATCTCAGCCCAGGGAGGCGTGGACCCGCCTCTGCAGAATCACGGAGGCGGGGACGTGACACAAGGTATGATACAAATTCATGGAACTTATCGAGGAACACTGTGTAAGGTACAGTGGGCCTATATATAGTAGCTAAAAGCGATTGAGTAGCCTGCATAGATTTCATGACTAAAACCTTGAAAAACTTGAAATTAGTTTATTGATATTTGGTGTTTATAAATATTAGCAACACCTCTACCTCTGTGGGATGCATGGTATATATGGTCATTGGCGTAAGCAAGCGTAAAGGGGCTCCTTTAGAGCAATGATTAAATCAGGCTACAGGAAGCTCCTGTCTATGTTCCTGAATAATAGAGTCTCACCGAGCTGGGAAGGAATCTGTCATTCTCAGGCTATTCTCTTTTAGTAGGTGAGTCCCAGAAAGTGAGCCAGCTATCTACAATCTCTTGCAATGGGCCGAAAATTCCAGATTTCGGTCGGTGATTGAGATATGTAGGTCTGCTGTAGATCTCATCACTAGCCCTAACTGGGGCCAGAGATTATTACTCAATGTAAACACTTCTTAGCTAGGCTGGTCAAGGCTGTATACATTCTTTTACATCTAGATATCGTCCTGGTGTAAAATAATTTCATGAAGACAACATAACACATTGTTAAACTTGTAAGTACTGAATTTAACTTAGATAGTTACTTGGCCCCTTGCCAATCCTTTCACCTTTATTTTGTACAAACTAACAGCAAGCAGCACACAGCACCTCAAACAGGAAGCATGAAGGAAGTGATGACCAATCAATCAATCAATCAATCAATCAATCAATCAAATTTATTTTATAAAGCCCTTTTTACATCAGCAGTTGTCGCAAAGTGCTTTCACAAAACACCCGACCTTAAAACCCCAAGGAGCAAACAACAGTAGTGTTGAACTTCAGTGGCTAGGAAAAACTCCCTATGAGAGCCGAAATTTAGGAAGAAACCTAGACAGGAA
>JACXGJ010010438.1:0-21949 GCA_016801105.1 Esox niger
TAGTAGGCCCCCTGGTATAAATAATGACATGCAGAGGGTAGCCTACATTGTCTCATACTAAGTAGGCCCCCTGGTATAAATAATTACATGCAGAGGGTAGCCTACATTGTCTCATACTAAGTAGGCCCCCTGGTATAAATAATTACATGCAGAGGGTAGCCTACATTGTCTAATATTTAGTAGGCCCCCTGGTAAAAATAATGAATGTTCATTTGTATCATCGTTTCTTGCATCATACAACCCAATGCAATTTGAAAATACACCCCTAAAAAGACATATGAATATATAAGTACAGTACGGACAAATAAAAGTTACATAATTTCACAAATGGCACTGAAACAATATCAATTGCATCATTAGTTATTAATAGAAAATCAGAAATGCTGTTTATAGCTGTTAACAGCTGGTTTTGCTCCTTTGGCTGAAAAAAATTAATGCAGATGTTTCTGCCGTCTGTCAGTCTGTTACATCAACTGGGAGTATTTTTCTCTTCTTCCATAACCCTCCCATTTTTTACGCCATTCCGTGGTAGCTTTAGTTTTGGATAATTTTCCTGTTGCAAGATTCATTTTTGTCAGAGCATCCTTACAACTCCTTGACAGATGGCCTCACATTCTCTCAAGACTTCTCTGGTATAATATTCAAGATTGCCTCAGCCCCAGACCATAACACCATTGGTCAGGAATTTAGACCATTTGTAGATGTTCCATCAGACATGGGAATCATGCACTTTGAATTGCAAGGAAATGGCTTTGTAAACCTTCTTAGACTCATAGGAATCAATAATCTTTCTTCTGAAGGCCTTGGATAGCTCTTTTTATCTTGGCATGATGAGTTACTTTTTGTGATTCGTTCAATTGGAATAGCTTTATAAATACATTTTGTAAGAGTATAGCTCAAATATCCATCAAAAAATTGGGGGTTTCTTTTTTCACATTATTGTTAACTGCCCATGGTGTGACAGAAAAAGTAAACAATTATTCAATAATGTTAAGTCCTAATGTAAAACATTGGTCATGCTTAATTGGGTTGACTCATAGGTCCATATAAAACTGTAACTTATCAAAGTTTTTTCTCAAAACCTTTACGTTTCTAGAAACAAGACCAGAATTCTGCTCAGTGCACTGTTTTTATATTCTTTACCGATTATTTTCTTGTTGACCATTATGTGACATACCGTCAAGACATACCAAGGCATACCGTCAAGATTCAAAACAAACTCCTGAAACCCAGGTAACGCCAACGGCACCGCCTTCAACAGGATTCTTCAGCTTAATTACAAGCTTGATTTAACCATGGTCTCACAATGATGAAGCCAACTGAGAACCAGTAACTATTGCTGCACATTTAGATGCTGAAACATTCATTCAAGGTCCAATAACTTAAGGTGTAATTTTGTATTTTTAGTTTATTTTAAATAACACTGTATGTTTCTAAAACATATTTTGGATTGTTTGATGACTGAATTAACCTTGAAAAATTGATGTTGGGATAACACCCCAATATCCACCAACCTGTACCCATTACAAAAACAGAGTTCTTTTTCATTTGTTTTGTGTTGACATTTTAATACCTCGAAATCTCACAAAACACTAAACTTTTGACTACTTCAAAACTAAATTAACTTGTCCACAGACATTTGGTACTATATGTTAAATGAAATGCTTTGTTATAGAAAATAATTGTTATAACATTTTTCTACTCCTAAGATTTTGCGCAAATTGCAATGGTTGCTCAGAATAGTAATTGATACACCACAGGACGTTTAGGAGTGTCAAATTTATTGATGTGGCCTTGAAGCTTCTTTTGACACTCCTCACTCAAATTAGAAAAATTACAGGCACATATGCAGTCAAGGAGACTTAAAACCACAGTTGAGCTGACAGGCATGGTGTCTCCCACAAAGAAAAACTAGAGCTGAGAGCCAAGGCCTCCCTTTGCAACATTCCATTGCCCGTTCCATAAAAATCTATTTGGATTTTAATGAGTACAAATTTGTATTTTATCCCCTCTCAATAACGAAGATTTCTGTCTCCCAGGTGTTTTTTTACCGGTAACGAGCTGAGAAGGAAGTGCTACTAATCTCAGTTTGTTAAATGTATAAAAGACGTCTGTCCACAGAAGCAATCAATCAATCAGATTCCAAACTCTCCACCATGGCCAAGATCAAAGAGCTGTCCAAGGATGTCAGGGACAAAGTATTAGTTTAAGGGTGTGCCCACTTATGCAACCAGGTTATTTCAAGTTTTTTATTTTTCCCCCTCAAAGATTTTGGTTTGTTTTGCATTTGAATTGTTCACATTATGGGTCACTTTAAAAGTGGAAAAAGTTCTGACATTAATTATCTTTGTCTCATTCTTTTAAATCACAAACACTTGGCATTTTAAAAGGGGTGTGTAGATATTTTTATATCCACTGTATTTCACTCATTAAAATGCAAATCAATTTATAACACTTTTGACTTGTGTCTTTCTAAAATGTTTTGTTGTTATTCTGTCTCTCACTTTTCAAATAAACCTACCATTAAAACTATAGACTGATCATTTCTTTGTCAGTGAGCAAACTTTCAAAATCAGGGGATCCAGTAAAATTCCCTTACTGTTTTCGTCACTCATTCAGTAAATAATCAGTATTGACAACATAATGGTGACAAATGAAAGATAAAGTTTACATTATACTTGGCTAAAATGACCTATAATTGTAATGCAAAAATAATAAAACATGTGATAATGAACATTATCAACAAGACAGAGCATCAATATGAACAATATCAACAAATCATATTTTTTGCATATTCTATTAACCCACAAAACTCTAGAGGGGCTTCTAGAATCATTTGTCTCCAGACAGGGATAAGAGCAATAAAAGAAAAATGGGATTAAAGCAAAATAAAAAATAAAAAGAATAAAGTCAGTGTCTGTTAAATAGATCATGATCACACCCGCTAATTGAGGGACAGACTTTTTCAATGCCACAAAACCGTAAAGCTGAAATAAGTTTTTCATCATTGATGTGTACAGTTACTGGAGAGTTTAACATTTTAAAAAAATGGCTATTGTGCTCAGTGTTCCAGACAAAAATGTTCGCAAATAAACCAACAAACATTTTGGCATACTACAGGACGACCTGGAGGATCCTTATTGGATTCTCCAGGTCCCACTATGGTAGCTAAGACCAATTCAGTATTGGTTCCTGTGTCAGAGTTTGTTGACTTATTTTTAAGCAATATGTTCAACATTTACCGGCGTACATTAGAGATTACACAGAATTCATAAACAAGATTTAAACACTTACCAATTTCCTGGACGATGTTTTTGGATGACTTTGGATGTTGCAAGTCTTTATACTAATAGATCACATTATGGGGGCCTTGGAGGCCTTAGATTTTGATCTCCAGAATCGGGGGACATTTCCGTTTCGCCCAATCAGTTTATTACATCTAGCAAATCTGGTCATGAAGGAGAATTATTTCAACTTCAATGGAGATTTTTTTAATCACATTTCAGGGATGAGTATGGGTTCTATCTGTGCGTCCAACTATGCCAACCTGTTTGTTGGTTAATTTGAGAAAGATTTTGCCTGGAATCCTGAGCACAATAGCAATTTTTCCAAAATGTTGAATTGGTTCAGATATATTGATGATGTCTTCTGTTTGCATCAGGGCAACATTTTGGGCATGTCGGTCATACAGAATAATGGTACCCTATCCACTACACTATACCGCAAAGAAACTGCTAAAAACACTATTTTGTTGGCAGTTTTCATGCCACCCCACTAAAGAGAGGCCTTCCCAAAACGATCCATTAACTGCTCATTTCAATGAGGAAAAGCATGATATGCTTTGGAATGCTGAAACATTGAAAAAGCCTAAGGGGCTTGAATGATGAGCTGCTCCTTAATGTGATGTTATGAGATGTTACGAAATGTATCTAGTTCTGTGTGTTTATTTTCCCTTTTTCTGGTAGTGAATATATTGTTCTTTAATTTCTATTTTGCTTTAATCCCATTTTTCTTTTTTGCTCTAATCCCATTTTTATATTTTGCTCTTATCCCTGTCTAGAAGAAACCCCACTAGAGTTTTATGGATTCATAAAATATGCAAAGAAATATGATCTGGTTGTTGATATTGTTGTTATTGTTGCTCTATCTTGTTGATAATGGCTATTGTCATGTGTTTTACTGTGTTCGCATTATAATTATGGGTATTCTTAGCAAAGTATAATGTCAACTTTATCTTCCACATGTTGCCATTATGTAGTCAATGTTGATTATTTATTCAATGAGTGACGTATATGTGATGTGAGACCTTATTGTCCTCTTGAGGTAATTTCACCTATTTTAAGATGGCTTCTTGTGATTTCGTAAGATAACCTAATGAAGGTCCATGGATCAAAACGTTGTTCTCATTCAAGTTTTTTGATATTGCAAGATATTTGGACAGTGTGCGGAAGTTCTTGTTCTATGATTACAATGATTGTGCCATTTAGATTTTTCTGCAAGTTCCTTATTTATATTATTTTACTTATTTTTAATAACCATTTTAGTCCATCAAGGTAGATGTGGCATGGTTTCCGCGCTTTAAAGACTAATATAATTAAGTTCCGATGAAAGTGACTTTACACATGATGCCATTGATAATGATGGTTTTCATTTTTGTAATTTCCATCCATAAATGTATTCAAGTTTTCAGGAACATACTTTTTTATTCATTTTGTATCCTTTTGTAAAGTTGTGGACTTTTTTATGTAAACATGATATGCATTTTTTATGTCAATTTCTTGCCCATAACCATTTCTACTAACTTTATATTAACTTTCAAGCAATTACAAATTTTTATGCTTGTAAATGCTTTACAGGTTATTATACATGCAAATTAATTATATAACTTTTAATTAGAAATGAAATATTGATTAAATGACTATGCTACAGAATGCTTCAGCAGGCGCTTTTATCTATTGGCTGGCATCTTACATCTGCTTACATTTTATATTTTACAGCCACCAGTTGAACACAAATCTAGACCCTTTAAAAATGGCATATATTGCCATTGGGTCTAAATGAGATATCTTTTTATTATTTATTCTTATCCCTTATCCCTTAAACATGTTTTAGTTATGACTGCTTCCTTAATCACATATGGTTGCTCAAAGCATTTGATTTGTCTGAAATACTGGCAGCACAGTAACCTCCAGAAATGGGGTGTTTTCCAGTTCTTATGCAGTATTTGGTCAATAAATGAGAAACAGGATGATAAGGCGAAGTTAAGCCGCTGATTGTTTGCACAATTAATAACATAAACTTGATAATTAATCATTCTTGAATACGAGGGTGTCCTTTTTTTACTTATTTATGAGAAAGCACATAAATACAGTTCACTTGTAGTTAATAATGATAATAAAATTCTAACAAAGTCAAAGATCATTCATACAAAAAGGAGTTAAAAATGGAACCATTTTAATAACTAAGCATGTATTTACAGCAAGTGCTTGTGATGGATGGCTAAAAGTCAGTAACCCGCCTAAAGGAGCCAACAATGGCACAGGTGGCGCACCATTCCCGGTATCTCCTGTACTCTCCGGGCCTCAGGAAGTACTGCCGGCCCCGGTAGTTGGGATACTCGTAGAAGATCCAGAAGCCATTCATGATATTACAGGAGTAGACGTGGCGGTGGTGGAAACGATCGGACACACAGGGGCAGTCATCCATGAACTCCATCATGTGACCACTGAAGTCGGCCTTCTCATAGATCCGCATCCTATATGAACCACGGTACTGTGGGTCAAGAGTGAGAACAATCAAAATGCTGCACGTGTGTGTGTCGTGCTTACAGTTAACAGATACGAAAATGGCAAGACAGCATGAACTATCAAAATCCATTTCCTTGCTACAATAAATTATTAAAGACATAATTGGAGAAAAATTGATTATATTCTTATGGTTGTTGTAAGGTTTTGTCTATATAAATGGTCAGGTCTTTTGTTGCCTCACTGGGACATCCACGCCCCATCACAACTTACCATTGGAATCATACGGCATGATCGAATACAGCTACTGAAGCCCATCCAACGCTGATAGTCAGGGTACTCCCCCCTCCTCATGTAGTACTGGTGACCCATGTAGTTGGGGCGCTCGTAAATCATAAAACAGCCGCTCTCCACCCTGATGGAGTTACAGCGACTGAAGTAGGAGTGCAGGTCTGTGCAGTCGTTGCTGCACTCATAACTACGACCTTGGAAGTTCCTGTCCTCGTAAAAAGTAATCTGCAAATCAAGAAAATGCAATAGGTTTTGCCTTGAGCTGACATGGTGTTATAGGATACGGTATTACCGAGCAGAGCCGAGGGTTTCATGGTCAGCGTTTACAGTTCATTAGCCAGCACAGGGAAAAAAAAGTCCTACCTTGCCCATGGTCTCCGTTGGAGAGATTCCACATGTTTTCAGAGCTTTTTATACTACCTCTTGACAAACAAAGTATTGTTATTCAAATGCTCTCATAGTTATAATTCAGGGTACAGGCACATGTTTACCTTTTTGTTGGAGCACAACATTGGGTAAGAAATATGGATTTGTATTTGGAAAAAAGGATAAATAATTACTGGTTTGGTGTTTTGACATGCATAGACAAAGGAAAAGACTAGTATGGTATCCACACGTCCAATGGACAATAGATACAGAACAATATGGAACAGCCCTTTAGCATTAAAAATGTTGCGTAACACTAGAGGCAGCCATTCCCTCTCACCTCTCATCTGCATTTGCAACCCATTTTATGCAAATGAGAACAGTCTGAAAAATGACACCCTGTATGTAACACATGAACTATTTACAGTTCATGATGTGCGAATATTCAGTATGTCATATATTACTTGCTGTACATTCATCGCAATTTCAACATGATTACCAACAAATTATTATTATGACGATATTAATAACTAAATTAATAACCAAAACCACCTTTAACATTTGCACACCTTTCCTCTGTGGTTAATACAAACTCAAAGTTAGTTTTACCCAATTGTTGCCATATTATTTTTCATTTCATAGCTATCATAACATGTAACTTACCATAGCCACTGCAAAGAACAGTCCAAAACCTTTTCCTTACTGGTCCTGCTTAGCTACACACTTCCCGTGACCATCCTTGACTAATTGCAGCTTGCTTTTACACAGTAAACAAACAATTTGTTTGTGTCATTCCTTTATCCCCAGAAATGCCAATCACCTTTCAATTTCAGCATAAAAGTAAACAATGACATTGTTCTGGAAAGCTAAATGTAATTTCATGAACATTACACAGCTCTCACCTCAATTGTAATTTGCTATGCTCTGTGAACTATGTAAACAACAGCTAAATAATCTGTAAAATTGTATATTAAGTTGTTATCTTCTGAACAAACCATGTTTAAAACTATCTATTATTTTTGGCATCTCAAATTTAATATAGTTTGTCTAGTACACACTTTAATCAGAGACATTAAATTTGACATTGCGATCAAATGATCTAAACATATTGAATTGTCCCTAAGGGTTCATTATTTTTCCACAGATGGCCTGAAGGCACATTTGTGAGAAATAAAAATAAAAAGACAGACTAAAGGCCTGCATGGTAATGTGAAATGATACCTACAGATAGTATATAAAGCATTTCTGGCATTAGTGTAAACCCACTGGTTGGTTGGAAGCTGCTATTGAACTAGATGTAATGCCGTTGCAAAGTCTCTCCAGTCTATTTTGACCTTAGGAAGGGTCCAGTTGTACCTCACAACTGCCAGAGACTAGAAGAGTGGATATTGGCAATGCTTTGTCATTGGCTGTAGTCAGTTCATGAGTCCACACAGAACCGCTGTACCATTCAGAGACTGGGTTCATGCACTGAAATAAAGAAGCATGAAGCCTTGAAGGCTCACAGAACGTTATGGGTTCGAAACACACATAATGTGACCGAGTGCATGTCTCGTATCAAGCTTTTACATCAACGATGGGGACATTAGGAGGCGAAGCCTTCCTTTTTCAGCCTCATTATAACAGACTTCTCAGTTGTTTAACAGAATTGTCTTCCTGTTGGGTTTAACCCAAGTCCTGACACTATGTGGAAGTGAGTACTGGTAGAGTGTGAAGCATGGTGTTGTTTTTATCATTCTAGTTATTGATGAGGCAGCCTCAAGATGTTTATCACACACTGTGCACTCACTGGATGACTAACCACCTTTAAGAAATAGTACCTGTTAGAAGACTTAGTCTCTATGAAATATCTTTTGTTTTGCACATTGATTATTTAACCAAAGTTCATACTTGTTCTCTTTGATTATTTTCAATGATATGGTATTCTTTGTCGTTGTAATGTATCTATTTGATTATGTTACTTGTATATGTATATATTTAGAGTATTTGGTGAGTTGCATTCAAGGATAGATGTATATGTCACAAACATAATCAAACAATAAAATCTGAACCACCTTGTATCAATCTGATTCTTTTCTTTTTACTACAGATACAGTGTATGAGTATAATTTGTTCACCAGAACCTGCCAAACCTGTTGTTTATTTGAGGTTTTAAAAAAAGTCTACAAATATAAAACAAATATTTCCCCACACTTTTAATTGTACAAATAAAATTGTTTATTTGATTATGGTACATTTTAAGGTCCAGTTCCAGTAGGCCCAATATGACTGAAACCACATTAATCTCCAATGTACAGATGTGCTCACTACTAATGATGTTATAACTCAAATTAATACATTCTCCAGTCAGCAGTTGGAACGGTCCGGAACGATGTACCGGTATTTCCATTTTTAGGCAAAAGAGCTGGCTGGGATGTCTGGGATAGGCTGATTTAATGGTTCAAGCCTTAAAAACATATACAATTTGATGATCCTAGTCTAATGTGTGATTTGACTGTTTCTGCACTGATTTCATCCCAAGTCCAGCGCTGGATCGTAGTATGGATACATTCAGCTACAATACATGTACAGCTGGCTAATCCCTTATGGGGCACCAAACAGGGAAAGAGCAGCTCATGCTTTGTCTGCTTGACAAACCACAATCCTCTAGGATTGGCTGAAAGACAAGAGAGCTAGCTGCAACTACAGCTACATTATTTTGCCAACAAGTTCACTGATTTATCTCAAATGCCCTATTAAGAAATGTGTCATGACAACATAAAGAGGTTAATTGAAATCAGCCATCTTTTTACGAACTATTAGCAAATGTTTAGAGCAATGAGGTTAAGCTCTGAGAAAACATCAATGGCCTCTTAAAAAGAACTAGAATACATGAAACAGGAAAGGTTTATGATTATGAGTCAAAGTTTATTATGGACAGAATGACAGTTGATAATTAAAAAGGAGCTCTTCTCTAGTTGAATTCAGTGATCCTTCTGAGGGAGCCAATCTTGGGGCTCTGGCCTCCCCAGTCGCTGAACCTCCTGTATTCGCCAGGCCTCACATAGTACTGCTTGCCTTTGTAGTTTGGTTGGTCGTACATCAGCCAGTGGCCATCCATCACGTTGCAGGAGTTGATGTCAGACATTCGGAAACGGTCCTGGACGTTGGGACAGTCGTCACTCAACTCGTTCATCTGGCCTGCCAAGTCAGGACGATCGTACATTCTCATTCTGTACTGGCCACGGTGCTGTAAAGGGATAAAATTGGTTATTACACAGTCGTATAGTTATTACCCATGAATTGCATGGTTTTTGCATGCTCATACTTACTGCATTTGTATATTTGTTACATTTAATTAAATAGAATTGTGCATTAAGAGATTTTTGTAGCTGAACTTTTAGTTGTCATTTATATTCATCTAATATGCCAGAACCATGTACATTGAACATCCTTTCATAATTGGGCAATAACATAAACTGTCAGCAAATACAGTTACAATATTCAACTACATCCCTTCATTCTGGTTATGGCTGTACCGTTACAAAGAATGATGACAGATATTGGATCATTCTTTGGAAAACAGTTTCCTTCAACCCACTGCACATCATGCTGGACCCGGATGTATGAAAGACTTGCTGTTTTTTGCCTCATCACTTACTATAGGAATCATGCGGCAGGACCTGATACAGTCATTGATTCCAATCATACGCTGGTTATCAGGGTACTCTCCCCTCCTCACAAAGTACTGGTTTCCCATGTAGTTGGGCCGTTCGTAGACCATGAAGCAGCCGCTCTCCACCCGGATAGAGTTGCAGCGATTGAAGTAGGAGTGCAGGTCGGCACAGTCACTGCTGCACTCATGAGAACGACCCTGGAAGTTCCTGTCCTCATAGAAGATGATCTGCAACCAAGCATAACATCCCACACTATCATCATCTTTAGACCATGAGATTTGCCCGACAAACACGTTGTAATATTTGATTTACACGCGGAAACCGTGCAGGAGCAGATAATCATTTGTGAAGTATTAGAAAATAGGACTGTAGATTCGTTCTGGTTTTGATGCATACGGATCTGGACAGTTTTAAAAGCATAGCTTTCTTACCTTTCCCACAGTCATGTTGGCGGTGGATGGGGGTGACTGCTCAATGCTCAATGTCCCTCAGTCCAGCACTGTCTTTTATAAAAAAAAACACACACGGGGCAGCTGTGTGATTGCACAGCATAAAGTATTGTCATTCAAATATATCCCTCAGTCATAGCGATGATGTTTCCACAGTGGGGGTGGGTGAAAAAAAATCTGTTTATGTATAGATGTCTGTGCGTAACGAGTTATTGTTCGTTCCCCCATGTTCATCAAAATTCTCAGAAAACCCTACTGGATACCACCACACTGATACAGTACACTGTACAGCATCAGCAAAATCTAGACACACCATATACTATCATGTACAGTAGTAAGCAGCCACAATACATGCGAAGAGCTAACAAGGCCATGAACTTAACACAAAATAGGATGCTGTGTGAACTATTTGGAACGGACTAAGCTGAGTTTATGCCTCTTATTAAATGTTCATAGGATATACACATGATAGTGACAGCAGCATATGTGTCGTTCACTGTATCTAACAACTTTAGGCTGATGAACATGAACCATGTATAAATAAACCTCTACAAACATGGTCTTACCATTCCTCGATATTGAGAATCCACTCATGGACACCTTAACTTTCTACTTTTTATGAAGTCAGTGTAACAAAACTTTCATATAGAAATGAGCTAGGCATGTAATAGTCTATGAATACAAATATCAGAATAGGAAAATCTATAATTTGCGTACATTCTAACTGTGTGATATGCCATCACGTATTGGTGGCAAATGTAATATTTACTGGAATATCAGAGTCCCATATGTTCATTTGTTTATTGTAGATTGGTCATGAACAGGCCCAGAGACGTGCTTCTATTAGCGGACTATTGGTGATCATTTTATATTGTCATAACTGACAATTATTGGTCCATCCAATATATTTTGACAATATTACATCAAAGTATATTCTACCCTTGATTCTTCTTCATTTTGTATACGTGATGTCGATATTTATTGAGGAATCTTCACTGATGTCAATTTAATTTCCTGGATGCTTTAATGTTTGTGTTTAATTCCAAGAATATGAACGGTAGATTATTCATTTGTGTCGAGTAAGCGTGGGGCAAACACAGTCACTTGGGTTGAAAATGATAAGAAGATGGCTTCATGAGTCGTGTCGTGGTTTATTGCTCAGAGCGTTATCATCCTCCTGTGATTAGCCTCTAGCAGCAGAGGAGCTAGTCAAAGCATCCAATGAATTGAGGGGAGGGTATGTTTAGTAATCCATGATTCGTCGAATGGAACCCACTCTGGCACTTTTTCCGCCCCATTCGCTGAACCTCCTGTAATCCCCAGGCCTTAAAAGGTACATTCTTCCCCTGTAGTTAGGGTGCTCATAGAACAGCCAGTTTCCTCCTTTCACATTGCAAGAGAAAATGTTGTTGATGTGGAAACGTTCCTGGACACTGGGACAGTCATCCACCAGATCCATTATCTGCCCTCCGTACTCTATTCTCTCAAAGAGACGCATGTTGTAGGATCCAGGCACCTGTTGATTGATTAGAGAAAGTGATTATGGAGTTATTATCATATAATCTTTGAACTTCCTCCGTTAATCTGAAGACATTTACAAATGTTTGCATGTAGTTACATGGACAAAATAGTATTGAGGGGACTGGGACCAGGAATCAGCCATGGCACTTCTAACACTCAAGCCCACTGTTTTCTACCAAGTCTCCACAAATGCCCAAAATCAAATCAAGTTAGACAGGACCTCTTGGCTAATAATGATTTTTCCTGACACATGTCAACAACTAAATGCACACAATCATCAAACAAAACAAAATACATTTTGTAACACAGAAATGTTATTTCTAAGAAGCCTGTTTGATTTGGTCAGTTTGGTTGTCTGTTTGTGAACTACATTTTACATTTTCAGTTGTAGTGAACTCACTTTCCTTGTGCATAACATGGAGGCTTGCATTGCTGTTGATGCTGGCCAGAACAGTTTTTTTAATTTGGTTTTACTAACTACCGCTATGGTCTTAAATCTCAATCAATGCTGGGGTCATATTGAAAAAAACAAGTTTGCATTCTATATATAGCATTTACCCAATAATATTTATATTTCTTCTACTTGCCACTTTCAAAATGAAAAAGGTAAAATGTTAATTTCTTAACCATTTTATAAACAATATATATTAAATTTCATCAAGATATGTGTTGGTCTTGCAAAATGTGCACCAGCCATTGCAAGGACATATGATAAGCATTTACGTCTACAATAGCAAACAACTGCAACATTTCTGATATTACAATTGCTCAATGAATACATGATACTAGAAGCGGGCAATATATAGCGATCTAAAGTTCTAGTAAATGGGTTTTGAGTTTTCACTTACTAATTTGAACTAAATGGATTCGAGCAATAGATTACATAGTGTACATAAATATGTAAGTAATTAATAAAATTATTTATTCAGTAAATATGTCTAAAAAACGTTCAGATTTAAGGGAAAAATATTTGTAAATGCCCTTATGAAGTAGAAAGGTAGAGTATTGGATGAAAGAGCAGTAGGTCAGATTCAAACCCATGTTGCAGCAGATCGCAGGACCATCTCAATCCACAAATAGAATTTGTGTTTGTAACATATCCTATCATTTTTGCATGCTTAAGATCCCAGAGTGGTTGGCCTCTGAATGGCCCAGCGGAAAAGCCACCACATTGCAATTATTGGCGTCATTGTGAGACTGGTGCTTGACTCCTGCTTGATGATTAGCCTAGGAGCCCCTTGAAAGGCAATGGCATTGGGCAGCACCATCCGGGTTTTGAGAGGATTAGTAATGTAATATAGTTGCCTTCGTTCGTTGTTCTCTAGCGACTCCTTTTGGCAGCTGGGGCAACTGTGAGCTCAGTCGAGGTATGAAGGCGACTAAATGTGTCCTTTTTGGCACACAAGAAATCCACTTAACTTATTGATTGGGTGAGCAACATGAAAACAACCAGAACAGCACTGGATGTGCTTCAGAAGACACATATTTCAACATCACCAGTCCATTGGAATTAGCTGCCCTGAGACAGAGCTTCATCACAAATTCAATATTACAAAATGGTCTGAAAAACGTAAAAGAGAACGCGTTGATTCAGGGAAACAGATCCCTGCAATTCATTAGCAATATAGCATATATAATTGCCTGGATTTTTAAATGTATGAATGGAATAACTATGTGTATGGTGAGAAGTATGAATTGGTCTGATGCCTGAATAGAATGGAAATTCTAATGAATTTCCACAGATGTTAATCTACCACCATCTTATGAAGGTTTTCCAGAACAAGGCATTGACCTACTACAGAGAAGCCATGTTTATATACTACTGTCTGGGTTTCAAACCTTAAAATGTTTCATTCCTAATCTCCAGAGGGATAATCTAAGAGGGTTCTTCTATGAAAATACTTTTTCAACGACCAATTTGCCAAAATAAACTCCTGTGTGCTAAAACAGCTCTCCTTTACAAATGTCTTTATTTCATACAATTTATATTTTTCAGCTATACCGTATTTACCACAAAAAATATATATATAAACATTACATAATCTGCACATAGTTTTTCCTGCATAGAATACTATCAGAAAACTTCAAAATACAGTTTTAGGAAAATCAATACTTTTCAGTGCTTTTTCGCTCAAACAACTAAAATATAGTTTTTTATTAATTAATTACTGAAGTATATGTACAATTTTATTATGTGCAGTTTTCAGAGAAGGTCTTTATTTACATTACGTAATATGTTTTTTAGGGGATTTTGCTATAGCGGTCTGCATTTTGGCTGGTGTTTTGGTTGATGTTGTTCTAGATGTTAGCCACAGTATTTATCCAGTCTGAAATAGATAAATGTATCAATTGCTATCTTACCATAATTGGTACTATGGAGTAACATTTGCTAACTAGATCAAATCATAAGGGAAAAGGCCATTGCATGCCTTGTAAAGTAGCAGTGTGACAATTTAAGGAATGTTTGGAGTGTTGAACTGAGCAAGCTAGCTGAGTATGTTGTGGAAATTTCAACACTAATTTCTTCTTCCAGTCCACTCATTTTTGAAAGTGAAAAAAAATTATATTTTATATAATTTTTTTTGTTGCTAGTTTAGCAACATTTTAAAGATGGATTCACTTTGTGGCCACTAATTGTAAGTGTGGCACTATCGAGCCAAAAGGGTACAGAGAAATTGGGTAGCATGTCATGTGGGTGCTAATATGTGTCCCATGTCATCAAAACCACTCCGTGACAAACTTGCAATTTCATGACATACTGAGGTATGAAATTCTACTCTACTACGTATTGTATAGACATACTGCTCAAAATCAAAATTTGAAAAAACATAACTTGCAAAAGTCCCAGACAGCATCTTTAAATGGCAATGAACAGAACATTTATACAAATTCATGAGCGATAGTTTCATGAATTGTAGAAGCGGAGCTCACCGAGCGGATGATGTGACATGACTTGATGTTGTCACTGATGCCCATCCAGTGATGGTAGTCAGAATACTCTCCTGGACACAGGTAGTACTGGTGGCCTGTGTAGTTTGGCTTCTCATAGATCATAAAGCACCCACATGTCACCTTGATAGAGTTACAGCAGCTGAGTAGGCCGAGCATGTCTGTGCAGTCACCACTGCACTCAAAATGACGGCCGCCATAGTCCTTGTCTTCATAGAAGATTATCTAGGCATGAAGTTGATACCTCGCTATTAATATCAATCAAGACAAGACATTGAATATGTAAATACTTATTCAAGGATAAGCTTCATTGCTTCATAGGTGGCGCAATAATACCAGAACATGAAATTACCACATGACTTAAAGGAGGGCGATGCTTGACATTGGTATTGTCTTTAAGCCCTACCTTCACTAACCGGATTCCGTCATATCTGTTTTAAAAGCTTACCTTCCCCATGACAGCTGGGCTGTTGTACCTTGTCAGAGTGGCGGGACCAGCTCTTTGAAGACTCCACCTGTCACATATATAATGAACGTGAATTGCAGACTCTGCACGTGCCATTCATATTGTAATGCCAGGAATCCTTTCAACTTAGTCCTTCTGTGATCCTGAAGAGGTCAAAGGGCAGGAGGACATTTTGGGAACACAGTGGCATTTGCCTTTGATCAGGAGATCACGGAATTTGTATTTTTGTATTTTTAAGTTGGTTGGCTAATGGGAGAACCTGGTGTGGTTATTTAGAAGTCATTCTTAGTCAAATATAAATGTCTCCATTTATTATGTTATGTTAATTTTATGTTAATTACCTTTCCAGTTTCTCTTCTCATCCAGTACAGATAATCTTAAACTTAAGTAGATCCAGGATATGGATCAACATATTTTGCATGATGGAGTATAAGGTTGTTAATTGAATAATAAATCAAGTGTATTTATTGATTAATAACTACCCCATTCAGTTTAACATGATAAAACAAGCCAAAATACAATATTTTTAGTACATTTTGAGTATATGTATTGCATTTGTAGAGTCAATATAGTTTATCTAGTATTATGGTGTTTGCTTTGTTTTGTAATTATACATTATTAGCTGTATCTGGTATTATTTTGCCACCCACTGTATACAACTAGGACTACAACTGGGTGATCTTAGATCACATGCAGTTTAAAACGCATCCAAAATACTATTTCTAATTAGCTCGACAATTAATATAAAATGTATTATTTTATTTCTTGTTAAGTATTAAGTTACATAGATAAATAGTTGAGTATTACATTTAACACAAAAAATTATAGTGGCATTGAAACAGAAGTGTGACAGGTAGGTGGTAGGTTAATAAAGGAATTCCCAAAAAAGATTTGTGATTAATACATTGTTTTTTTAATTCATATATTTGAGTTGTTATATGGGCTGCTTTCAATAAGATTCTTCATACTAACCTTAACTTCTATTCATTGCTCAATGCAATGTTTTTGTTCATTTGAGTTGTTTATAAGAAAAATTTATATTTACAATTTTCAAGAAGAATTTCAATGCATCTCATTCTTATTTACCATGAAATGAGACACATAGTATCAATGTGTCTAAATAGATGTGTATTTTTGCTCTGAAAGCTACCAATACCTACACTACTGCCCTCTAGTGGTGGCCCATAAGGTTTAGATGACATTTCATGTTACTTTGTTCTGAAAGCAAGTGTGTAGCAGCCACATATACCTAACATTAATGAAGATACACTTTTCAAAAATAATTTTGTAAATAACATTACCATATAATTGGTATAGATATTGGCTTTAGACCTATTTATTCCTGTATATATTTGGTTAATATGAGTGTAGAGCATGAAAGATTTAGTAGAATATATTAAAGATTACACTTGGACTCTTGTCTGATCAATGCAAAAAACTGCAAAAGCTTTATTGATCCCTCTAAGCAGAGCGAGGATGTCTGGCACCACAGTGCCCTCTCTGCCTCTAACATCCCCACTGGAGATCAGGCCTGCAATCCGGAAAGAGCAAGAACAAAATACTTGAAAATACTTGAGCACTGACAGCATTTTATTCATTGCGTGTAACAAGGCATAAAGTTGACATTTCCCAAGGACCCTCCTGTCCTTAAAGGTCCATGATGCGCCTGATGGAGCCGACCTTGGAGCTCATGGCTCCCCAGTCGCTGTATCGACGATACTCGCCGGGCCTCAGGTAGTAGTGGCGTCCTCTATAGTTGGCCTGGTCGTACATCAGCCAGTGACCATCCATCACGTTGCAGGAGTTGAACATGGACATGCGGAAGCGGTCCATGCAGTTGGGACAGTCGTTATCCAGATCCATCATTTGGCCTCCCATGTCAGAGTTTTCATACAGCCTCATCTGGAAGTTACTGCGGTGCTGGAGGAAAAAGATATGGAAGCAGGATCATAATCCATAATAATTGTTTTAATTAAAAAAAATATATGTATCATAATTATAAACCAGCTATTAAGACGCTCACACCAAAAAAGGTATTGGAACACTTTGCAAAAGGAAAGTCCCTTTATTGGGAGCATCATATAGTGAGCTTAACTCATGTCTAATTACACATTCATAAAATATGTAAATGTGGATTGACAACAAACCACTTTCAAAATAAAATATAAAAAATGTATAAAATAAATAAATGTACTAAATAACAACAAAAGCAAATGCTAATGATCTATGTAAAAAAAAGTGTATTTTGTCTCATACAAAAATCTGAACTCTTAATATATTTCCACCTTCATTGGCCAACCCACTAGGGGGTAGCAACAAACTACCACTCATTCCACCGATCTTACTGTTTCCATAAATACATTATGCAATTGATAAGGTTGTTGATATTATCAGTCAGTATGCTTTAAGTACACCCCGCACATAGCTCCAGGGCTGTTTTCCCCCCAAAAGTGATCTATTTGGATATTACAATTAAGAAAGGATTTAATGCAGTAAATTGAAATGGAATGAGAGTCCCACTTCAAGCCACTGATTAATCTCTTCTATTAACTCTATTTCTATGCACATTTCAAATCAATAGGCAACATTTTTTTTTTTCTAAAATGGATTTAGAAAAACAAACTGATGTATGATCGTAAATACATGACCCTTTAAAAGTTTGAGGTCATTTAGAAATGTCCTTGTTTTGTATGAAAAAATACATGAAATTAGTTTGAATAGGAATTATAGCAAAATTAATTGGAAATACAGTCATTGACAAGGTTAGAAATAATGATTTTAAATTGAAATAAGAATTGTGTCCTTCAAACTTTGCTTTTGTCAAAGAATCCTTCACTTGCAGCAATTACAGCCTTACAGACCTTCGGCATTCTATTTGTCATTTTGTTGAGGGAATCTGAAGAGATTTCACCCCATGCTTCCTGAAGCACCTCCCACAAGTTGGTTTGGCTTGATGGGTACTTATGTACCATACGGTCGAGCTGCTCCCACAACTGCTCAGTTGGGATCCAGGGACTATGCTGGCCACTTCATTATAGACAGAATACCAGCTGACTGCTTCTTCCCAAAGTAGTTCTTGCATAGTTTTGAGCTGTGCTTTGGCCCATTGTCCTGTTGTATGAGGAAATTGCTTCCAATCAAGCACCATTAGAGGGTATGGCACGGCATTGCAAAATTGAGTTATAGCCTTCCTTCTTCAAGATCCCTTTTCCCCTGTGCAAATCCCCCACATCACAAGTACCAAAACATCCACAGACCATCACATCGCCTCCAGCATGCTTGACCGATGGCATCAAGCAATCTCCCATCATCTTTCCATTTAGCCTGCATCTCACAAATGTTCTTCTTTGTGAACACTTTGACAACTGAGAATTGTCTTCCTTGAGTCGGCTCTTCACTGTTGACATTGAGAATGGTGTTTCATGGGTACTATTTAATAAAGCTGTTAGTTGAGGACCTGTGAGGCATCCGTTACTCAAACTAGACCCTCCAATGTATTTGTCCTCTTGTTCAGTTGAGCACTGGGGCATCCCACTCCTATCCTGGTTAGAGCCAGTTTGAGCTGTTCTGTGAGGGGAGTAGTACACAGAGTTTTGCAAGATCTTCAGTTTCTTTTGTAATTTCTCACGTGAAACAGCGTTCATTTCTCAGAACAAGAACAGACTGATGAGTTTCAGAAGAAAGTTATTTTTGGCTATTTTGAGCCTGTAATTGAACTCAAAATTGCTAATGCATCAGATACTCAACTGGTATAAACAAGTTTTATTGTTTCTTCAGCACAACAGTTTTCAGCTGTGCTAACATAATTGCAAAAGGGGTTTCTAATGATCAATTAGAAAAAAAATCTATAATTAGATTAGAATGATAAACCTTTAAAATGACAAACTTGGACTATCAAACACAACATGCCATTGGAACACAGTACTGATGGTTGCTAATAATGAGCCTCTGTACGCCTATGCAGATAATTGGTCTGCCTCAAACACTTGTCCTCGACTTTCACACCAGGCTGTAGAGTACATCCCATTCACCCAATTCCTTGAACGCACCCCATACAGCAAATAATCTAAATACTAATCATCTAAATACCACCAACCTGAGCTCTCCCTCTGCCCCTGGCAGCCACTATATAGTCTGGTCATTCACACCCTGTCCTTGTAAGGTATTGTTTGTAAAATTGCAACTACACTAAGCCAGTTTGTTCAGTAGGTAACCTTTGTCTTCGAATGTGTGAAAGTCTGTTTCAGTATCCTGACTCGTGCTTGCCTTTCTGACCACCTCTCTGGGTTATCCCTCTTGGTACTTCTGCCGGTTGTCTACTGTGTAACCTGGTTAAAGATCTTCTGCCTGTTGTCTACTGTGTAACCTGGTTAAAGACCTTCTGCCTGTTGTCTACTGTGTAACCTGGTTAAAGACATTCTGCCTGTTGTCTACTGTGTAACCTGGTTAAAGACCTTCTGCCTGCCGTTTGACTCAGCGCCAGACTGTCCCCTGATTTATCGATGCACCTTCCAAACAAACACCCTCCACGTGGATCCAGGCATCTTCCTCTGTGTACTTTAATTACAATATTCCATAAAAAATGTTCAAGCTACAACAGCAATTTACAACATTAACAATGTCTACACTGTATTTCAAAACACTTTGACGTTATGAGCTTTTCATTCCAAAACAAGGATATCTCTAAGTCACCCCGAAACTCAAACCCTGATACAGTAAATATGTGTGTTTGAGAAATATAATGAGCGTGTCCGTAGTTCTTAGAAGAACCTTCGGAGGAGTGCCTTACCATGGGGACTATACGGCAGGACTTCACGCTGTCGTTCATTCCCAACATGCTCATGGAGTCACAGTATTCTCCCTTCCTCAGGAAGTGCTGGTGTCCCGTGAAGTTGGGTCGGTCGTAGACCACGAACATACCGCTCTCCACCCGGATGGACTGGCATTGGTTGAACGCGGCCTGAAGATCGGCACAGTCACCCATGCACTCATGGTGACCACCACCGAAATTCTTGTCTTCATAGAAAATAATCTGATGGGCAAACAGCATTAGTTTAAAAGCAGGGAAAGAATCTAGAGAAAAGTGAAATAGATGGAGTGAAATAGATGGCTTTGGTCAACAAACATACTGTACAGCAAAATGACTGTTGATTAGTGCAAGTGAAAAGCGTTTGTATGTGTTTTGGTCTATTTTGTTTTATTGTAAACATAAAATGGCCAAAAATGCTAACCTTTCCCATCATATTTGTGGCTTGTTGATGATGCTCTGCTTGCCGTGTGCTCGGCTAATGAGATTGGCACGTCATTATATACATACCCCTGGGAAATATACCACTTCATGTGTTGTTATTTAAATCAGTAATGACAGCTTGTCAGCACAAACAGTACATACAAGAGTCTTGCTTCTTTTGTTTTCATGTTCAACCATGGTGTTCACATCCTGGCTTCCAGCAAAAACCATACAATGTTGACAGACAGGCTCTGGAAAGGACCCATATGAAAAACATGTGAAACACATGGATATTCATAAATATTTATATATTTAATATGTATTCATATATATTTATGTATTATTATCATACAATTGAAAAGATTCATACATTTAATTTCCATGGTATTCAAAAGATGGTATTGCCCCCTTTGGCAGAAATCTATTTTAAAGTTTGCAGACTCTTAGTTACAGAACTAAACTCATGTTTAAGTGTTTTCTTGCTTGCATGGTCTGTTCAAGTCCCCCAGCATTTCTAAAGATTTAAGATCTGAACTTTGGCTTGGCCATTCCATAACCATACATTTGTCTTTTTTTGTGTCATTTTGTTGTAGATTTGCAGGTGTTTTGGATCATTGTCCTGTTGCAAATGTATTTACAGAAATGACACTGTTTTCATTCTCCTCAAGAATTTCCTGGTACTATTTGGAATTGATAGTTCAATCTATGCTGGCTATCAGACCAGTCCTAAAAGTAGCAAAGTGTCATGTCCTGGCTATGCCCCTAGCCATCTTTGCGCTGGCTGGGGCCATAGTCAGGACATGGCCAAAATGGGTGACTTTAGCCACCTCTATGTGTTTTGGTCTCCCCAATTGGAGGCAGGTGTTCGTTATTGCCTCCAATTGGGGAACCTATTTATGTTGAGTGTTTTACCACAGTGGTGTGGTTTATTTTGGTTGTCAGCCGAAGGCTATAGTTCACCCAGTCTTAGTGTCTGTTTTGAGTTCGTTCTTTTGTTTCTTTTGTTCCTGTCCATTAAAGTATGGATTATTTCTCAAACAGCCGTTCTGCCTCTGCTTTTCTGTCCACATACCCCGGACACTATGACAGAATAAACCACCAACCGGACCAAGCAAGACGGAAGGCCAAAAGGCAGCCCCAAGATTTTTTTTGGGGGGTGCTAGATGGGTGCATGCAGGACGCCCTGCAAATGACCTGCAGGGTGTGGGAGCGCGCTCGGGAACTTCTGGCCCAGAAGCGGCAGCCAGCGCCCCGCTCTGCCCAGAAGCGCCAGTCAG
>JACXGJ010010439.1:0-21950 GCA_016801105.1 Esox niger
ACAGAACGGACTGTGTTGTAGCTGCAGAGACACCATTCATCCTATAGACAGATCTGTGAACAGAACGGACTGTGTTGTAGCTGCAGAGACACCATTCATCCTATAGACAGATCTGTGACCAGCGGACTGTGTTGTAGCTGCAGGGACACCATTCATCCTATAGACAGATCTGTGACCAGCGGACTGTGTTGTAGTGGCAGAGACACCATTCATCCTATAGACAGCTGAAGAGGGGTTCAATGACAACACACAGCACCTACTTTTATTATCCATGCAGCAAATCATAAGTATATCAACCTTAGGAAAGGGTGTCTGGACTCTGAGAAGGGCCTGGTCAGGTCAAAACATGCCAATGTAATGTTGAATAAATGTAACCTTTATGTGAACATTCCTCTTTGTCACCTTTTTCTCTCTCGCTCTCTCACTCACAGGCTAAACAGGCTTTTAGTATAGCAACATCAACAAGATCATGCTATACAACAGTAAATGTAATAAAAAACAGGCCAAACAAGGCTATAGATACAGTAGATAGCAGTTAAAAGCTTTAGAGAGAAACATATTGCCTAAAGCCCTTTTAAGGAGTTCTGTTCTGTTATCAGTGCCCACATTCTTCCTGAACAGTACACAATATATTCTGCTCTCACTTGCCAAGGAAAAAAGGCCAGTTGAATTTTTCTTTTCTCTAAGGGAACGAGACATAGTGACCTCCATTCTCTCCACAGGAAGAAGGCAGTTAACCATCGTTTCATGGCACGTTATTATATTTGTCCTTACTTGAGGTCAACTGTGGGTCAGCTCACATTACTATAGAGCATGTACCCAGTGTCCAGCCCAGGAGCAGAACAGTGTGTCATACATGTTGGTGTCATACATGTTGGTGTCATACATGTTAGAGTCATACATGTTGGTGTCATACATGTTGGTGTCATACATGTTGGTGTCATACATGTTAGTGTCATACATGTTGGTGTCATACATGTTGGTGTCATACATGTTGGTGTCATACATGTTGGTGTCATACATGTTAGTGTCATACATGTTAGTGTCCTACATGTCCTGAACTCCAAAGGAGCCGACTGCCTACCACCAAACAATACAGAACTGACACAGTACAGCAGAACCATACCGGACCCCAGGCAGCCTGAGCTGCACTCATTCAAATTGTAGACAACAACAGAAGCGGTGACAGCAGGTCAGATTGCCAAGCCTGGAGAATATGAGGCGTGCCGGTGACACCAGATCTATTGTGGACACCCTATAAGGAACACAGTCCCTGAAGCAGGGCTGAATCTGTTCACAGGCTGCTGTGTGCTCAGAGCAGAGGACTGTGTGAGTGAGAGAACAGGGCAGCAGCCCCAGTTGGATTTTGGAATAGCCCTGACATTATTGCAGCTGGCTGCGCCCTCCCTCCAAGCGATGGGGGTCTGGCCTAAACATTAGCCGTTCCCCACACCCCATTTGCCCGCCAAGTGTTAACAGGTCTAAGACAATTAGGCAGGTGTTGACAATCCTCACGGAACGTTTACCTTACGTTCACACGGACTGAAGGAAAACATCTGCTGGATTTATTTCCTCCTATCTGGAAGAGCCTAAGTGCTGGGAGGTATTATAAAGAAGGACACAAATATGATGATACAGAAGATCTCATGGCAGACCAGTAACATACACTCACAGCTTCTAGCACACATGGGTTAGCTGCTTGGAAGTCAGCCCGGCGCTGGCAATCTATTTAATCTTCATTTAAATTAATCAGAAACCCCATATACTCACATTAGGTGGGCAGTGCCGGAACATCTTTGATGTTTCAGAAGTCTCTCCTTCCCTCCCTCCCTCCATCTATCTTATATTCCCTCCCTCCATCTCACCCTATACGACCTACTCTGTGATCCTAGGATATATGCCTTCCGGATCCTGTCACAGCTCGGTTTCCTTAACAACCAAAGACATCTAACAGTGTAGATGCCTGATGTTGCTGGGGGATGTTTTCCTAAACCAGGGCCAAGGTCAAGTTCACCAAGAAAGTGATAAAGACTTAGTCTGAGGCTGACAACTGCCTTGGGTAGCGATAGAAGAACACAAAGCTAGACAACCCTTTAACAACGACTGAACATAACACATCGGTTTGGAGGTAAAGTCGATACTTCATAGAATGGCCGAATCATTGAGGAGTTCAAATCCTGGTTGCGGTATTTCGACAGTGCCCACAGTCTGTCAAAGGGTATAAAAAATTGGCAGTTGTATGTCAAACAGGTCTGCTATGTTTCCTCATGCTCTAGAGCTCATTCTAATGTTGTTTGCCAGAGAACGGTCTCCTATGGGCGCTTTGGTTGCAGCCAATGTCCTGGTCGGTGCGAACAGTGAGATAAGACGCAAAACAGCTTGAAGAGATTTGCAGTGGACACATCTTCAACTCTCCCGAGCAGGCTGGGATTTATTATGATGAGACCAGGCAATAACTGCTGATTGGGTATCACAACCGAACAATCATAATAATGTACAGAAATACAGTATGGATGGATTTTAGAGAACAAGGGGTGTCTCTGTACTGCGCCAAGATGGTGTTACGGTCTGGGTATCTGTGTAGGAATCTTTGCACTGTTTAAAAGTGCAGTTGATTGGTTGGTATTGAAAGAACGTACAAATCATCCCAAAGGGGAAGACAATGAGGAATGAATGTACTGTGTCAGATGGAAAATCAGTGAGAGGCGAGTAGATGGGAAGGTGGCACTCTGAGCCATCTCTGCACCTCAAAGCAAAGAGAAAAGGATTATACCACTTGGTCCGCCCAGTCGTTTAAACAGGAAGTGGTTACTCAGTTCAGACGACGTCAAAGTGACGGATATAAAGAGCAGACTAGAGCAGTGATGAGCCGTTCTTGATATACCAACTAGTTTCAAACATCGGGAATCTGGAAAGTCAGCAGTGTCTGATTTACTGTGCTTTCACAACAGGGGGGTCTTTTTCAAACCTGCACCAAATTTCCAGAACAAACACTCGAGCCACGTCCCATTGACCCGAAGATCACCGACGCCCGACCTAATGGGTTACTGCTCAACTGGCCTGCGATGGCGATGCCAGTGTGTGTGATGTGACTATGCTTAAATACGTACACCGACTTCGCCCGCACTGAACCCAAAGAGAAGCAGAGGCGGTCGGAGTAACGTCGAAAGTCCGACATGGCACGCTAAATGTCATCACACGACACACTATCCTGCTGCCCTTCCAAAGACACAGTGATGTATAAGTTCATTTCGGTGTAGGCCGACAGAGAGGGGTTTGAACAAGGTCTAAGTCTCTGCGTCTCTATGGACGAGCAGCATTCAAACTGCCCGTCTACCACGCGATCCTGCGGGTACACGCTGTAAGCTTTTCAATATAATAGTCACAGTCATAAAAAGATACACACAGATCACCTTAATCCCTCATAATCTCGACTAACAGGGATGGCGCGTTGTCGTTTTTCTGCCTCAACCAGGCCTACAGAATAGGTGTTCTCCGTTTCTGATAACAGCTATGAGGAAATGCTGTGTTAAACTCGCTGCTCTTAAAACACCCACACAACGTGATGCTCTGACTAATCTGAGCTATTCAGTTTATGAATGTACTGGCAACGAATACAATGAATGTCCTCCTATCTCCAGACAACGAAACACGAACCCAGGAAGAAAACGCTTGGTCGGTAAGACCAAGGAAAAATGCCATGGTCACCAACAGAAAGCTGCTCGGGATTACAGCCTCTGCTAAATGACTTCCACGTTTGTTTCTTTCCCTTTCTTTTTATATGTTACACGAATGTCCTACTGTTTACGATTTACCAAACTCAACACCATTAATTACAGGAGGTGCAATAACATTATTGTATTGCACACAGGCTTATATTTACGTGGTCTAGCGCTGTGTGGGCGCTTGTTCTGAACAGTGGAACGACAGGTTCAGGGAGAGGAAGCTAGGCCACAGTCCATGGCAGCTAAGGTGGGCTCATTGTTCCAGCAGACGTGTCAGATTACGGGTGTAGCAGAACAGAGCCTAACCTGTTCCATGCCGTATGCCAAATAGGCCAAGCAGAAACCGGTGAGTTAAAAAATAGACCCAAAATGACTTTACAGGCAAAAGGGAAACCGGTCCAGGACCCGTCCGATGACAGATTAAAAAGATTAATCTATGGTTGAAATGGGCCCATTCTTTTACCCCAGCTCCACACCACGCAAAAAGCCACAGGACCTGGGAGGTTGCATTGTGAAAAAAATAACTTTTTCCTCAGGAGGTTTTTAACAGAGCAATAGGCGACGGCGCCACTTTTTTGTGACAAGGCATTTGTGACGGCGCACAGGTGTTTTTGGGGACAATGGAAGCCGTGATATAAAAGCTGTTCCGGTCTCCAAAGATACAACAGTTGCCAACAAGTAGCAATTATAGCCAGGCTAGGCCAGAGGCTGTTTTCCTTTCAACACCACGCCCTCTCAAGGCTTGCAGGCTGTGTCTGGATTTCTTGAGCAGCAGTAGTATAGTGGAGGGACAAGCAGATAGACATCACACACCAAGTGCTTTTCTCACTGGCCCCTGCTGTATATCAAATTAGTGTTAGTGGAGGTATACAGGGGATCAATTAGTATGCAGGGCCGGATGGACAAACCTGTAGCCTTAGGTCAAAATGTGCAAAACGACATTGTGAATCTGCATCACAATAAAAATACAAGAGGTGAAATGCACGAGGGCAATGGGTTCCCATAAAAAAGAGACAACAATCAAGGAGCCCCGGGGCCCAAAGTGTCGAAGTTAAAGCCCTGATAATAGGGGCCGACAGAACAGACCAGGAAACCTCTATGTTTTTATCTTTTTAAGCAGCTATTATGGCCATCACTGGATAAGCCTAATGCTTTGCTTTGGCTGCCACACTGTCAATTGCACTTGATTCCAAAACTAAAGTAACAGAAGCAGGAAATGCTACTGAAGTATTTCCCTGAAAATATCTTTGGATGGTTTCTGGCTTGGTTTACCAGGGGCTGCTTCACATGAAAGAACATCTACAGGTTCTAAACAGCCCATGAACAGGAACACAATTGATAATGATATTTGGAAAGGCATTCCCCAAAACCCTTCCAGGGAGAATGATATAATACAATTTTGCTTCAATAGAGACATGGTTAATTTTTCAAGCATCTCACATGCACTACAGAAACACCAATAGCAGCCAAACAACAGTGCCAAGGGTTTAAATACTGTTTGAAACTCTGAAGTAATCTCCCGATGTTGTTTAAGCATTATTTGGGTAATAAATTATTATATAGTTTCTACATGAAAATGTGTGTTGACTTTGAGAGCAAACATTTGAAATCAGAAACCAAACTTTCTCAGTGAATTAATGAGAGCCTCATCTATTTTTATAGCAGGCCAACCTACTTGCATATTAAACCTGATGGGTTGGCCTGACTCAAAGGCCAACAGGCTTATGTCAATGAATTCGGAAACTTTAGATCATTCAGTAGCTTGTCACTGTTTTACATAGAATACTTTACACTGGGCACCTATTTTTCCTTTGCGGGGTGTGCCGGTTGGCATCTTTAGGCATATAGATTACACCACTGTAAAGCTGAGTAAACAGACGGCCACCTATGACCCAAGAACGGTCCCATCAAACAGCAGTGATGGCTTAATTATTATCGCACCACAGTCCTGTGAATGAACAACGATTTTTTCCTTTACAAACTGTCCGTATCAGCATATTCTTCTTGAAGTCCAGAGGCTGCAGACTATGCTACCATATGAGTCGCAGAAAAATGCAGTTCGAAAACCTTTCATCAATGACAACAACAATGAACGTTTTCTTTCTGTTGGAATTCATATTATTTCCAATGGTCTGCTCTGTAATTTGCATGAGTAATAAACTACTACAGCACAGCAGCTTGCAACTGTCAAATCAGGCACGGTCTTTTGCACCATTTCCGTATTTCACACACCGTAACTATGCGATGATTACCCAGAACCTTCAATGCTACCTCGATAGTTGTATATTCAAGAATGATATACTGTTGATCAGAATAACGTCGCGAATATCGGGCAAAAAAGTAATGTCGTTCGTTCAGCACTACAATGTTACCTATACATTTTGTTAAGGATTTTGTTGCGACATTGTAGCAGCCGATAAACCTAGCAGGAAAGATGACGTGGGCTAATCAATGACAATCTGAATGTGGTAATGTCCGAAATAAAACTTACCAAGTGCCACCTCGCAGGCTTTACGCAATTGGCTATGATGAGCCTTTTTAACCTCCTTGTCCGCTAGAATCTTCTCCAAAGCTCGGGTTAAAAACATGTTTTTCGTCTTTTTGCCCTCATACATGACGCACCGTAATTGGGTCGAGGAGCAGTACCTGTCCCAACAGCAGCAGCGGTTTCAGACGGATGTATACTATTCGATGTGACAGCGGGGGTGGCCGTAACATAAAAACGTAAATAAACACATAAGGTGGGTTAAATCCCTCAGATTTCCATTAGCAACCTGCCTAGCTGCGCCATGTTGGAAGGAAACGACGTCACGCACGTTAAAACGGCCGCAGTGAGGCAGCAGGGTGATCCAGGAGTGAATAGAGTTCAAGGAGTGAATAGAGAGAGACAGTGAGTGGGTTTGCGGGCGGGCGCGCGCGTGTGTGTGTGTGTGTTATAGCTATAGTAAAATAAACATATTCTGAATTACATTAATTTCAATTATAAGTGGTGTGCGGCTATCCACTTCTGTCTTTAAACTAGTGCACCTGTAAATGAATGAGGATATTAGCCAATGTAGGAGGTGTTATTCATATACACGAAAGTTTCCAGTTTAAAAAGAAGAAATGGCAGTGTTGTCATAATGTCGATCATTATTCATTAGATTGCTATTATGATGGCATAGAATGTAATGACAGTGTGCCTAATATGTAATTATTATGTCATTTTGGAATGATTATGCAATTATCATCCCTGGGCTGGAAAAAGTCATTCTATGCCTGTGAATTCAAGGGCCATCATATTGTAACACATCCGAGGGCAATCTCCCACCGGGACATAAACCCTGGTATAATGACTAACAGGCACCGTAGCTGCCACACCTAGAGGTCCGGTACTCCACAATGCAGTTGTTAGGTGTTCAGTAAAGGTGGCATATCCACCTAACCCCAGGAAGGCTTGTCCCCATGTTCCTCAATACCAAGTTCCTCAAATGTATTGGCCTCTTCCATGCCTCACTGGCGCACCTGCAATCCCACATCTGACCCCCTACATGGGTGAACTTGAAGCTAGCCAACCCAGGTCTCTAACCCCAGTCAAGCAACTTTCACTCCAAAACCTAATCTTAAGAGGACCAAAACCTACTGACAGTATTTAGTCACGGTCACAACAGTATATTGATAGACTTTCTTTTTCCATGCATTCTGACCTTTCTCTGTTACTAGCTATTGGGTTTATTTCAGGTAGTATTTCACACATATATTTCAGGTAATATTTGACACATATACAGTATGGTGGGACTATTGAATATACAGTCAACTGCAAAGTTTAACAAGGAACTGTGTGTATCCACACACTGTAAGGACATAGGTGTTTAAGCATGTGTTTATTAAGGCGTGCTAGGTTGGAGACCAAACAACTGACGTTCCCTCTGTGGAACCGTGAACACCCCACCGGAGTACCGATCCAGCCATGTTTCACCAGAGGGACAGTCTGAACACATGAAAGGGAGCAACGATGTTGTTTACTCGTAGAGAAATGAAAGGCCGCCCCCCAAAACCACAGCATCAGCAGAAGGAGCTCTGTGAAAGAAAGTACACCACTTGAAGCTAAAAGCAGGGATCTTCTCACTGCCAAACAAAGTGCCACCATTGAAAGTGTCCCTGTCTTCTGCCCCGGTGCCCAATCAGAATGCAATAATAGGAAGCCATTTAGTCTGTCATTTTGACTGGAAAGGGAAGTCAGTCGACGGTTTCAAATGTGCCAATACAGGAACATCTGCCGATATTGATGATGACCATCTCTCTCTGTGCCCCCCCCCGCTGGCCCTTCACATCCAGACTGGAGGCAAGAAGAAGAATTCCACATCATTTACACCTGTCTCACACACGCAGTCCCTCACACCCACACAGGACGTCTACCAAAGAGACGGATAAAACATTCATTATAAGGATCGTTCTTCATTAAACATTTAGTGTTGTGATCAAGGTTGCTGTTGGGCGACGAGGCTCAGGCAGGAAGAAAAATACGGTTAGAGGGAGAAAGTCCTCATCCGATGTCAAGTGACCATCATCCCCCATGACACCGGAACAGTGATGATCTGCATTTATTATTCGAGTTCACAAGGGGAGTGACATGTGTAATGACAACTGTTCGCGTGAATACATTCCGAATGGATTTATACAGGTAATGTATTAGTTAGCCATTGCAGAACCGAAACATAACACGCTGGGCCATGTTAGGGTGAATTATTAATGACAGAGCAAGCTTTCCTGGGAGAAATGCATGACCACTAGTTTATTTCTTTGGGAATAACAACCGCAGACAGTCCTCGACTAAAGCTATACAGTTTAAGAAGACTGAACCAATATGGTTCGTTACCCTTCAAATAAACCATTGTAACCATGGCAGCTCCAACGCAGTTATTACAATACTTGATAATACAGTATTAACAAGTGCATAGTTATTTCACTGTGTCTGTTTTCTTTATTGCAGTGATGACAAAACATTTGCAACGTGGTTACAACATAAAAAAGAAATGTTTATTAAATGTCAGTATATTTCGTGCATACTTTCTATCAAAAGTAAACATTTCTTAATGCTAAAATAATTGAAAAAAAACTCTCGCTTAGCAGCGAGAAAATAAGATCTGTTTCTGAACTATTTCTCATTGGTCCTGGGGTTAGGGCCTGTCATTAAAAAACCCAGTCATACTGCACTTGACCGTGGGGAAGAGAAAGATGTGAGGACTGCTGTTGATCATGTTCCAAGCTGAAAAGCTTTCAATAATTAAACCAGCAAGTCCTGGAGATTGTTGGGGTTAAAAAAAAAGTGCTGTGAAAGGCAGAAAATCAGTTCCTTCAAAACGGGATCCCGGTGCTAGTGTCCACACTAAACCCAGTAAACAAACCAGTTGTTGACATCACCAGGTGAAGGTCAGTTCTAGTCCGATTAATACATTTGAAACCATTTTCAAGCGCCACCTCTAACATGCAGATATAAAATGGAGTTTGACCAGTCTTAGAGAGACATCACGGACTGAATGACACACGTGACCTCATCCTTTTTTCACAACAACCCCAACCATAGTTATGTTTTAGCAGATGCAGAGATCAATGTGTGTATATCTCAGAGGTAGGGATACCTCTCCCTGTCCAGCCGAAGCATCCCGCTCTCACACTTTTTAAGTAAGCCTGTAGCGATTGTCTTCACAGCCCTCGTGGTCTCAGTGCAGGTTGGGTTGATCTGAGCCTCTGGTAACAGGAAGCCAAAGTAACCTTTGTCCCTCAGCTCAAAAGCAAAGGCATACTGGATCCCGTTCTTGTACGCCCAGTCCATGGAGCTGCCGGAGCTGACATCTGTCGGAGCAACACCTCACAGGTGAACCGAAATACGGTGTATGAATTTGTGCGTTTTTTTAAGATTAAAAGTAATGTATTGACTGAAATGTTTCAGCTGCTTTGTGAAGGCGCGGTAAGGTGTTACTCACAGAGCGTGGTGGACGCGGGCCCATAGCGGTACCTCACCCCGTAGGCTGAGTACAGTGCCGTCACGGCGTCGTGTGCAGCGGACTCCTGTAACAGAGCGGACCGTCGGCACGTTACATACATTACAACGCACTCGAGTCTAGTTTGAGTCGCCACCACTTTAATCACTCAATCGACCTTGGTCACAAATGTGCCCCCTCACCACACAGTCGAAGTTGGGGATGGTGGCGTATTTATAGGAGTATGGGTAGAGCAGCATCTGGGCGTAGGCGTGGATCGATATGTAGGCCTTGACGCGCTTCTTGTGCTTCCGCAGGAACTTGGCGACCGCCTTGACTTCTGGCTCGGACTCGGGGAACGGCCCGCAGTACGTGTCGTCACAGGGGTGGGAGGATGCCCCCTCTTCTGTGTGGGGGGGGAACAGCAACAGAACCGGTACTGTCACTCAGTATGGTCATACATAATTAAGAGACTGCGCTAGTTTACACTACCCAGGACGTTTTTACTGAGTATTGCATTATGGGATATTGTGTGTTCTGCTTGCTTATTTGGGTGTATTTGGTGTTTTTCTGGGTGATCTCCCCCTGTTGTTGGATAATGACAAAATAGTACGTAGCCAGGGCGAGGTAGAGCAGAAGAAAACCCCCAGGGACATACCTTGGTTCTTTTTCCCATTGCCTGATGACATTTAGTTCTCCATTTATGTTCTTAGGATGAAATGTCAGACTGTAGCCTGCCTACCAATATCTCCCTCTGTCTCTCTGACTCTTGTTCTAACAAACTAGTCTCTCTCTCTTCCCCTCTCTGAAAAGCACGTCACTCTCTCACTTCCTGACAAACAACACTCTTTCTCCACAAACCTATGATGAACTATACATTATACAGTACGTGCCCTTGAATGATGTATATTAGTAATCCAGAAAAGATGCGAATTTGTCACAAAACCTGCTGGCTGACAAGACTGAGCATGATCTGAGAGCCCGTGATGAAGAAGCAGCACCTCAAAACCACAGGCAAATTAAAATTAGCATATGCAAATCCAACAGAGAATGAGACACGTCCACACACTGTATAAACAAGGTGACAAACAATATCCCAAATTAATTAACTGATTATATTTACATGGTAAATTATCTCTGGCATTCACCAACCTTGAGAGTCTAAACACAGTCTTCAGTAAGCATTTGCTTATCACCAAGTCTCAAAACACGGGGCCAAGTTTCAGGCTAGGGCCCAGAGTTTTCCCTTGTCAGCCCACGGTCCGGGAATGCTCTGATCTGAGACTTTGCAATGTGTGGTTCAGTTAATCACCTCCATCGCACAAACTGAACGATTTGTTTCCATGCTCCCAATCTGTCCTTTAGTTACGATGACAAATCCCAACAAGCAAACTGGAGTCCTGTCATTATGTAGTCGGTGAAGGCGTTGGCTCCCAAAATGAGGGGCCTGTGTGCTGACCGAGGTCGTGTTTCTCACAGCGGGTGTTTTAACAACCCGAGCCCGCAGTCAGAGGGAGGCAGCACTTCTGTTACATTTAATATGTATTTTAACATCCGCTCTTGGGTTTTTGGTCATTTTCATTTCACCGGCCCCAACACGTGCAGGAAGACACTGGGCCACCAGGGATTCATAGCGGAGAAGCGAGGCAGAAACCAAAGCATAAGATTCGGCCCGAAAAAGAACAGGATGAACCTCACGAGTTCAGGAGCAATGTTTCTACGGAAAAACGAGTCAGAAGGAAACTTTTGTGGCTCTGTTTGGTCTGGTGAAAAACCCATTTCACATTTAGTGTATACTGGTACAAATGGTAACCCGCGGTGGAGTGTCGACCAGTGAAGGACAACGCAGTAGCTGCGTGCACTATTCCAGCCCGAGAGCGTTTGTGCAATCGAATTTAGAAGACGTGAGTACTGGTGTCAGAGAATTCCTGATTGGTCGTTTCCGACAGACATGACACCCACGTTCTAAGATTGTTCGGACATTGTCTGTCGTCATTACAAATGAAAATTTGTAATGAGCCATCGACATTCGTGAAAAATTATTCTGTTGAAATGTAATATAATCTCTGAGAAATGTAGCTAATTGACAACACTCACATTGTCAATTGGTCGGTAAAAACCCCAGCCTTTATATTCATATCTGCTAAATTAGACTATCTGCTACAATATAAACCAGTGTCTCATCCAGCCCTCAGAGTTAATAAGTGTCAAATGCTCAAAGGCTGTCTCCCTCTTTCCCTACTTCACCCTCTGTCCTGGCCGTAAATATCCATCCGTTCTAATTTCAGATCCCAATTACTGAATAAAACAGGCCTCTCTCCCTGAGTGATGAATTAGCAGACACCCCCGAGAGGAACCACAGAAACCATATCAAACTAGCCTGTCGTCACTAAGCAAACATTTAATCCTCGGCTTACGCTAATTAAGCAGGCAGCCGGATGTGGAGACCAGGGTGCAGAGAGAGGACACCCTCCACAAAGGAGAGGTTAAAGACCCACCACACCACTTGACCTTCCAGTTCCGGTTGGCATCGACGCCTCGGCAGTGGTACTTGGCGTTTTTGGACCGGGTTTTCCTCCAGAAACGATCCTGGGGACAAAATATTTAACACATGCAATTTAGCGCCAGTCAAAATACATACACATCGACGATGTAGCGATACATAATATTTTTATAAAATGTCTCCTAAAATTGAGAGATAGAAAGAGAGAGAAAGGAAGAGAAATAGAGAGGGATGGAGCAAGAGCAACGGAAACAGAGAGAGATAGAGGGATATAGGGACGGAAACAGAGAGAACAAGACAGGGATTAGCAGGATAGCGTGTTGTAGCTACCGTAGTCCAGCTGAAGTGATATCCATCCACATTGAAGACAGGCATAATGAAGAAGTCGAGCTGGTTCATCAGTCTTCTCATGACAGAGTCATACTGGTAGGAATGGAGAGCCTGTCACCACAACAACAACAGGTTAAAACCGACCTGTTGACACGTAGCACCTCAATGAATCCCATACATAACATTCACCAGTCCAAATACCTTTCATGGATGTTGTGAGGGAAAAGAGTGGATCTGAGTGGGATTGGACAGATTGTCGAAGAAATAGTTGTCGAAGCAATCCCAATAATATGAATAAATTAAATCCTGATATTTTGCCAAAAATTATAATTCCTTCAATTTTGAAGGATTTGGAAGAGGCTAGGGGGCTCTTGCCTGTTGTATTTTTTGTTCTTCTTGTTTTTTCTGTTTTTCATGTATACATTTTTTGTCTCTTTGGTTTAGCTCTGTTTTCCCAAAGCCTTAAACAGACATCCCTGCATTTCTGTTGATATGTTGTACTTTGCTGCCCCTCTGTGAATAAAACAATATTTGAAGCAGTAAAACAGTGGTCAGAGAAACAGTGCTCAGAGACAGTGATCAGAGAGACAGCGGTCAGAGAAACAGTGCTCAGAGAGACAGCGATCTAAGAGACAGTGATCAGAGAGACAGTGATCGGAGAGACAGTGATCAGAGAGACAGTGATCAGAGAGACAGTGATCAGAGAGACAGTGATCAGAGAAACAGTGATCAGAGAAACAGTGCTCAGAGACAGTGATCAGAGAGACAGTGCTCAGAGAAACAGTGCTCAGAGAAACTGTGCTCAGATAGACAGTGATCAGAGAGACAGTGATCAGAGAGACAGTGATCAGAGAAACAGTGCTCAGAAAAACAGCGCTCAGAGACAGTGGTCAGAAGCGACTGTGACTGAACACCTTGTGTTATGTGATACAGATCTGTCACAGAGATACAGACACTTGTCATCCACAAGGAAAGGCAAACGACTCATCCAGTCAGGTTCCATTGGGGGGATTGGAGCAGGCAGATGGCTGTGGGTTAATACCTGCTCAGTATCACGGCTCAGGTTAATCTGTGGGGAGGAAAAGCTCTGCACCAACATGAGATATCTGGTCACCATGAGATGCCAGCTGGTTATCTAGACAGCCCATTGGTCCGTTCCAATGCACGGGTCTACCCTTGTCCAAATCCAGGTGCTTCTCGACACTCATCTTGAACACACTTTGGAGAGTTACGTAATCCCTCCGCTGGCTGTGGTCCTGAGATCTTCTGACAGGGTTCTGGTCCTAAAGGCATGACATTCCACAGCAGTCTGGGTTGATATGAGGTGCCCTGACTGGCTCCAGCCAGGGAGTGGCTACAGAGTAATCATGCCCTGGTTGGGAGATCAAAACCAGTGAGAGTCGTCAACGGCCCGAGGCCCAGTTCAGTGAGGCACATATTGACCTGTGTCTGGCGTTCTTCTCACAGATGGTGAAACGGGTCGGCCGGACTCTGCGGTCACTGATGACCCCGTGGCCCTGATGGTTAGGGTAGGGGTGTTAACCCCCGTTGTCCTGGCAGAATATCCAACCTCACCCTCATTTCACTGCACAATCAGCCTCATCTTCTATTGGTGTCGTTCATCCCTTCCCCAATCACGTAACTACGACGACAGAGTACTGGATGTATGTGTGCAATAACTGACCTAACTCTCTCTGGATACGAGCCTCAACTGAATATTCATGTAAAATGTGAGTACAAGTGTGTGTGTGTGTGTGTGTGTGTGTGTGTGTGTGTGTGTGTGTACTGTACGTGTTTATGCATGCATGTGTCCGGGGTGTGTCGCTGGAAACACTTCGATGGGACTAAACATCTGCTTTACACCACGTTTGAATCATGGAACAGCCAGGTTCAGGCCCCGCGAGCTGCCTGCCAACGTTGTTCAACAACACTTTTACAGATGTTCACCGTCGACAAATGACAAGGGAGGGTGACGGATGATTGACACCGCGGCTGACGCAGTGATTGGTCAGCCGAGACAGACGGAATGCAGCGGTTTCCTCAGCTGTCACGCTGAAGGCGTTTCACAGAGCATTGTTTAAAGCAGTTCAGCCTGCGAAACAGCTCACTTCTATATTCATTTGACCGCACTCCAATACATCTAAAAGTTAAGTGAATAACAATTTCAGATACAGTAAAATTGCAGAAGGCTTAAGTTCTCAACCGGGATTTCAACCCAATGCTTTACACTGGTAGAAATAGAATGAGTAGAACTGCAGTCCACATTCGAGCCAATAATTTCCCAATACATTATATTTCTAAGCATTTTGATCATATTCAGCAACGCCCGGATAGGTGACCTTTGAAACACTGACCCAACAGAACAGACACCGGGGTGGTAGAGGAAGTCCAATGGTACTGACCTCTTTGACAAACCACTGGCAGAAGGCAGGTCCAATCCACTCTCTGGCATGAACCCCACAGTCTATCCACACAACCTTCTTATGGGGCCGTGTTCTCTTTCCTATCTGGCAGGACAAGACACCAGTCACTTGATCAACAAAGCATCAGTGTGTGTCTGGGTGTGTGTGAATCTGTGTGTGTGTCTGTCAGTGTGTGTCTGTGTGCTCTCTCACAATCCTACCTGAAGCACATAAAGGGGCCTGCCCTCGTACGACCTCCCTATAGAGAACATGTCAACCAGGTGAGGATGGGTTCTGTTCATCTTAAACATCCAGCTCTGGATCTAAAAAGGGGCACGTACACACACACAGTAGACACACAGACACACACACACACACACACAGCTGTTACAGTGGGAAACACACCATCATACTCATCATAATAATCACTGTGATTACACCCGACCCTCAGATCATAATATATCACTGTGATTACACCCGACCCTCAGATCATAATATATCACTGTGATTACACCCGACCATCAGATCATAATCTATCACTGTGATTACACCCGACCATCAGATCATAATCTATCACTGTGATTACACATGACCCTCAGATCATAATATATCACAGTGATTACACCCGACCATCAGATCATAAAATATCCCTGTGATTACACCCGACCATCAGATCATAATCTATCACTGTGATTACACCCGACCATCAGATCATAATCTATCACTGTGATTACACCGCACCCTCAGATCATAATATATCCCTGTGATTACACCTGACCCTCAGATCATAATATATCACAGTGATTACACCTGACCATCAGATCATAATATATCCCTGTGATTACACATGACCCTCAGATCATAATATATCCCTGTGATTACACATGACCCTCAGATCATAATATATCCCTGTGATTACACCTGACCCTCAGATCATAATCTATCACTGTGATTACACCCGACCATCAGATCATAATCTATCACTGTGATTACACCCGACCATCAGATCATAATCTATCACTGTGATTACACCGCACCCTCAGATCATTCTCTTTCACTGGGAAATAACTCATTTCATGGCTAGCAGAACGGCAGTAACTTGTTGTTCTAGCTAATGTTCACACAGCCACCCGTGTGCTCACAAACCAATGTGGTGATTTACCCAGATTGAACTTCCACCTCTATGAAATGGCCATGTTGAACGCAGATGTTACAGACAGGGAGAGTAAAGGTATGTTTCTCAACCCTTTGTAAGGGATCACCATGGAACACCACCTGACCATATTTTCTAACATCGCTGTGAGGGTGTGTCTTTTGTAAAGACACATCAGCAATGTGAATCATTTAGCACTAATGTGTGTGCATGCGTGCGTGGGTGTGTGTGTTTGTTAGTGTGTGGTTTGTGTAAGTGAGAGACTGTGTTTAGAGTGGCAGAACAATAGGTGAGGTTTGGCTGAAATGTTTCCTGGTTCTTCTTGTCTCAAGGTGGAATGCATGCAGTCCCTGGCTGAAATGTTCCCTGGTTCTTCTTGTCTCACGGTGGAATGCATGCAGTTCCTGGCTGAAATGTTCCCTTCTTGTCTCAAGGTGGAATGCATGCAGTTCCTGGCTGAAATGTTCCCTGGTTCTCTTGTCTCAAGGTGGAATGCATGCAGTTCCTGGCTGAAATGTTCCCTGGTTCTTCTTGTCTCAAGGTGGAATGCATACAGTCTCTGGCTGAAATGTTCCCTGGTTCTTCTTGTCTCAAGGTGGAATGCATACAGTCTCTGGCTGAAATGTTCCCTGGTTCTTCTTGTCTCAAGGTGGAATGCATGCAGTTCCTGCCTGAAATGTTTCCTGGCACTGAGGCAGATTAATGTTTCAGGAGGGTGGATGCAAATGTCCACATTTCAAAAACTTGTAGTTCAAGTGGTTAAATAAACAGCTAAGAGCTGTGTGTCTGTATTAAAAAGTGTGTGTGTACAAAAACCTAGGGAGTTTGTTGCCGTTTAAGTGATATAATAAATGTACAGTTTTTCTCAATTGCTGAGATACTTCAATGAAATCAGTGTCCTCATTTTAACCTAATGAGCACAGCAGTCTTCTTTGTTTGCATAACAATGTCAATGCTAAGAGCATTTTTACAAGAGTAAACACAATTCTCTACTAAAAATGTAAAACTCAGATGAGTAAATAATTTTGAACAAAATGAAAACATTTGGACAAAGCTGATACAAACTACTCCCTCTTCTACACATATACAAATATTCTTTGCACAATTGTTCAATAAGCAATGAATTCTTACTCATGCATAAAAGATGTAATCTATGAGCTATTTGCAAAAATGGACCAAGCAAACCTAAGAGAAGAGATCTTCAGACGCATGGTGGTGGACTGGCTCAAAGTGGAATTAAAAGAACTATAGTTTTAGAGGAAATTTGTACCACAGTTGTTGACCATGTCAATACTCTTGGCCTTTACATGAGAGAAAATAAGCGGTGGATCCCAGCACAAATTCAGCTGATCAACTGTGGCGTCAATAGAAAAATTATTCAGGAATGACAGTAGGTATGACAATGCTATACAATAATGTATAAAGTGCAGTATCTGCTATATGTAAAATATATTTTAGAAATTGATTTGTTAGCTTGGTTTATTCTATTTTCTATATATACAGGATTTGTAAATAACAAAATGGAAAAGGGTACAAAACTGTAACGGCTTTTGTTTCTGAATATTTGATGCTCTACATTGACATTCTGAATTTGTCATATTTGGTCAAATCATTTTAGTGGTTAAAGATATTCCAACCAATCACTACCCATTCTGTGATACAGTAATATGTTTACATTCATTTTATTGGACAAACTGTAATCACAGGAGCAACAAATGGGCCATACATATAAAACAGTGCTAGTTGATAGTTGAAGTTAGTATTTATTGGGCCATTGTGTCATGATTGACTGGAATAACTTTTCACGAGACAACAAATTGTAAACTTTGATGCAAGTACTTTTTCTATGTTACCTATTTCAGGACATTTGTAGTTCAATTTGTCCTTCTGGCCAACTGCCTTTCATCTGTCAACTGTTTTAAAAAGGAGAATTCTGCACAGACAAAAAAGTGCTTAAGTAATAAAGAAAAACAGTTTGATACAGCATGAGTGTGTCCCTCCCTCCTACCTCCTCCAGAGAATGGTACACCTCATAGTCATACAGAGATTCAGACCTCCTCTTGCGAGAACATTCATATCTCTTCTGCTTTTCAACTTCATCCTGGAGGTTTGATATGAACACCCTGTGGGGAGAATGGGAGAGAAAGAGGTGTGGGAGTGTGACGAGTCCCGAGCTTCACAGCAAACACTTTTAATGAAAAGCATTTTCTTGTCTTGGTATGTTCATGGGCATGCTGTTTCTAAAATGCAGCCAAACCAGCAAAACAATGCATGTCCTTGGTGTTTCGGAAAACCACAAACCCAGTACAATTTCAGTTTCAGAGAACTACAACTCCAACAATATTTCAGTTTCAGAGTAGTGCTACCTCTATAATATTTCACATTCAGAAAACTACAAACCCAATACGATATCTGTTTCAAAGAACTACAAACCCAACTAGACATTAGTTGAATTGACCTTCCTCTTATAATACGTTTGTCTTTTAAATGGAGAAATAAGAGCAGGCAGAGTGCAGAATTTGCCCTTGTGTGGAGAAACAGATGGCATCCCGTGCTTCCAAACAGCTCACATAGTCTGTCAGCCTCTGGAATGTTCCACTGTCCACAAAATCAGAATGGAATACAATATTTAATGACCCCATTCTTGATGAGACTATGCACATTTGACTTTCTTCGAGAAAATTTATTTTGTCTTTGCAAATTACAAATAAATCAGAACCATTGTCAACGACAAGCTAACGATGTCTCCAGAACTAGAACAGAGGAGACAGTACACAGTAATAAGTGGTTCAGAGCATGACTTTTTATGAAGCCCTACACACAATTGTGTTTTCTCCAGCTGAGTTAACAACCTGTCATATGAAACCATCAATCATAGCAATTTACTCCTCTTATACAAATTATCCCCAAAAAGTTCTCAGACTGTAAATATTGAACCTCACCAACCTGACACTGTCTGATTTGGCTGGCCAGACTTTACATGGGAAATATAAACATATGACAGATGAAAGAGACAGGGAGAGAGGGAGAGAGAGAGAGAGAGAGGGAGAGAGAGAGAGAGGGAGAGAGAGAGAGAGGGAGAGAGAGAGGGAGAGAGAGAGAGGGAGAGAGAGAGTGCATGTAGAAGAGTACAGTCTTCCCTGAGGGTAGGGATGACAATGGAGTTCTATCAGGCTGTGGCTGCTTTGATAAACTCCATCATATGAACGTTGATTGTGAAGATTGATGGGGAGAAAGATGAAAGGGCTGCTTTAGAGTGAACAGGATAGGAGCCCATGTGTCTGTATGTGTATGTGTGTCTGTGTGTGTGTGTGTGTGTGTGTGTGTGTGTGTGTGTGTATACATGTGAAGTCCCTACAAATATAGTAAGGCTGGAAAAGTTAATCCCTATAAATTCCAGTTCAGGGTTTGTTTTAGGTTTAGGTTCAGGGGTTCGTTTTGGGGAGAAATATTTGGGCATGAGATTGTTAGAATTGCAGTTACGTTTGGGTTCAGGCATTACCGGTTTGGTTTAGAATAGGGGTTAGACGTAAGGTTCATGTTTTGTTTCAGATATTGAGTTCAAGGTTAGGATTATGGTTAACTTCGGTTGAGGTTTCTCTTAGGTTATGCAAAAGGTTAGGATTATGTTCAGGGTTGGGGTTAGCTGTCAGGTCCCCAGAAGGAGAGAAAGAAATGCGTGTGCCAGGCATGTCTACGTGTACAGTATATATGTATGTGTCTGTACATGCCTTGAAGAGGGAAAGAAAGGCCCTCATTTGCACACGTGTGCTTTGAGAGGAGCCTCGCCTGTGCAAGCGATATAGTGACCGGGGGAATCCAGGCGACACTCTTTGGGGAACAGATGTTCTTCTTCCTGTGGGTGGATGGTGGGGGTGATGTGGGGGTGATGGGGTAACGATGGGGGTTGGACAGCGACAGCAGGTGGGAGCGGATCTGGTGGTGTTATGGTATAGCCTTTCACTGTTTGGGGTGAAACACAGGGCAGTCTCTGCACCCTTACTTGTAATGTATGTGTTCCTTCTGGAGGCGTGCGCGTAGCCCGCGAGTGTCGTTCTGTCGCACGTGCACGTCCACGGTGGCGTTGCGTCGGATGAGAGAGGCACTGTTGGGTTGCCACAGGTCCACCTGGTAGAGAACCGAGACAGACTTAGATGGAATAACACCTTCGCACATGCAGGCACAACCAATCATAAAGACAGATACTGAATTAGTTATGGTGGAATATTACACACACACAACCAATCATAAAGACAGATACTGAATTAGTTATAGTGGAATATTACACACACACCCACACAAATTATTATGAAGACATATATAGACTTATTTATTGTAGAATGGAACACACACAACCAAACACAAAAACATATACTGACTTAGGTATAGTGAAATGAAGCACCCACACACACACACACACACAAACAAAAACAAAAACACACACCGCAAACATATACATATAAAACACAAAGCAACATACTCTCGTCACCTTAACGACCTTGGCTTTCTTGATGTTCTAAACATTACAGTATCGCCGTGACTCCTGCCATAGCTCCCTAGCTACTACGAAAAAATACAAGAGCTTCCATGCGGGAAGATGGACAGTAGCAAAGCTTTAACATTCAAGGTTTGTCCTCCGCAGCACATTGAGACCCGGAGTCTAGATCAATATTATGACTCAGGGCTTCACGGCCGTGTCGAGCCTGTCAATACTACATTCACAAGGAGTGAATGATCAAAAGGCCCTTTTAACGTCCCAGTCAAGATGTCCTTCTGTCTTCCACATCCTTCACCCTGTTGTTTGACCCCAGGTTAACAGCTCCTGACAAGAAATGGGCCCAGCTCCGTTGGAGTGGGTATAACATACCGTATTGGCCGGCTATTATCACTGATTTCTTGACAGGGCTTACCATTAGTGCTCAACAAAATATCTTATTTCTGGATAATTCCAGTCACGCTCCGAAGTAAAACTTGTTTTGGAGGATCAATCAGTGGGTCATTTGCTTCAATGGGCTTGAGCTATAAGGGTTTAAAAAAGAAACTCCCAAATCAGAATGTTCTGGTTTCCTCAGCTTTAAAATGCAACTCAAAGGCAACATGAATAGCCACGGTAGCACTTTATGGCCGTTTTAATGGACAAGAGCCCAATTGTAACTGTAAATGTTTCCACATCTTACTCTGTTTGTTGGCCTCACCCCTGCCCAAGCATCAGATAACACGATCCAATCCAAACAAGGACCTTGAATCCCCAAGCCGTGGTTCTGAATAATCCTTTACTGATCCCTATTGATGGATTCCTTAGCTCTATTAGGAACCCGAATCCGAGTGGATTACATTTTCTATCACCTGATTGTTTATGTGATTTCTCTATTTTATTGCAGTTATATTGTCATTTTGGCTCATGATAATACTGGCATGGAGAAAATGAGGCTAGCGGGAGATTAGTCTGGAGACATACAGTAGAAACATACTGTAGAGATTAGTCTGGAGACATACAGTAGAAACATACTGTAGAGATTAGTCTGGAGACATACAGTAGAAACATACTGTAGAGATTAGTCTGGAGACATACTGTAGAAACATACTGTAGAGATTGGTCTGGAGACATACTGTAGAAACATACTGTAGAGATTGGTCTGGAGACATACTATAGAAACATACTGTAGAGATTGGTCTGGAGACATACTGTAGAAACATACTGTAGAGATTAGTCTGGAGACATACTGTAGAAACATACTATAGAGATTGGTCTGGAGACATACTGTAGAAACATACTGTAGAGATTGGTCTGGAGACATACTGTAGAAACATACTATAGAGATTGGTCTGGAGACATACTGTAGAAACATACTGTAGAGATTGGTCTGGAGACAT
>JACXGJ010010440.1:0-21944 GCA_016801105.1 Esox niger
CAGGGACGGGGCAGGCCAGGGACGGGGCAGGCCAGGGACGGGGCAGGCCAGGGACGGGGCAGGCCAGGGACGGGGCAGGCCAGGGACGGGGCAGGCCAGGGACGGGGCAGGCCAGGGACGGGGCAGGCCAGGGACGGGGCAGGCCAGGGACGGGGCAGGCCAGGGACGGGGCAGGCCAGGGACGGGGCAGGCCAGGGACTGGGCAGGCCAGGGACCAGAAACCATTTCACTCCTATAAAGCCATTTTCCAGCAGGAAGACGTCAGTAACAAACTCCAAGGATCCTCCCTGCTTGTCCTCTTCCCAAAACCATTGGATGACCCAGGCAGAGGTCTCTCACCTCCCCCTTAATTGTTTTTGAGAAGAGGAGAGAGGACGTGTGGAGCATGCAATCAAGATCTCCTCCTTAGTCCAACGATGCCCTGGAGACCCAGCGCACCAACTGAGGAGTCAATTTACTCACCCGGGTGTGACCTCAATGGGGGAGCGGTAACCCTTGGCCTGGTTTTCGTCCTTCACAGGGCAGCACATGCGACCTAGCAGAACCAGGGCGATGACCGCAGAAGGCAACAGGATGAAGGCTAACAGCACCGCCACATCCGAGAAACGGACCGCAGGCACTGTGGAGATCAGAGGGTTCGCTATGACCTCGTACACACCAGGTGTCAGCACACAGTGGAGAATGTGGAGATTCGTAATTCCATCGTCACTTTGTAAGTAAACCCACATAAACATTTTAACGTTCAAAATAAATAAATAAGAGATGACTCAATCTATAATGCACACATGCCTTAATCAATAAGGATATAAAAAGGCATCATGGGAACAGACTCGACCAGCAAGGTTGTAGTTTTACTGCCCAATGAAAAATAAATATTACAGCTCCACAAATACGCAACCTGAATATTCAACATAAATGGTGCTGTCAAAAAAATAAATAATAATCACCTTCACTAAACAACCCTAAACTTTCTCTGAAATAACAAAATCAGAACCCATGCCGATTACGTCACTCTGAATAAAATTTGTTCAAAATCGAAAAACAGAATAATCAGCGCCCAGTCCAGTGTAGTCCTCCACCCACAGGCCTGCCTTACCCTTGGGCGTCACAGTGAGGACAGTCTGCGAGGTGGGGGAGCCGTGGACGTCAGGGGGGTTCCTGACGGAGCAGGCGTAGGTGCCGTTGTCGCTGAGGGAGGCGTTAAGGATTTGGATTGTAGCAACGCCACGGGCTGGGCTACCCGACCACCTCACACGCCCGTTGAACTGTCCCTCCCGCGGAGGGTACGCCAGGGAAGAGAAGTGGAAGAACTGGGAAATTAAGAGATTCAATTATTAGGACACTTTCGGGTTTAGGATTCGGACAGGTAAGGGTTTAGGATTCGGACAGGTCCGGGTTTAGGATTAGGGACAGCAGTAGTAACACTGCTTCACAATAACTATGACATTGTTTCCCAAAGTGTGAACTGGTTTTGAATGGGCTAAAACAGGCTATATAAAATCATGCCTCACCCATCAGACAGACATGTCCAGACAGAGAAACATGAGAGACATGTCAAAGTGCCACTTTGAAGAAATGTGCCACATTGGGAATAAACCATGCAAGACAAAAATATGCAAAATGAAACACACCTTATGCCTGTTGACCCTGTACACTGCTGGGAATTGGCCTTAATACATAGTAGGGATACATTGAAATGTCTCTCACAGATGGAGCACGACAAACATATGCATGCCATGGTAACAATGGACCGAAAACAGTTTAGAGATTTTATGGGGAAAATAGAGGTACACCTGATGCAAGACTGAATAAAAACAATATACTGCAGATGTTATATTTACTGTGCTCATTAGATGATAACATCTGAGAATGGTCTGGGTACTTTAAGTAATGCTGATGAAAAGATAAAAAATTTCGGTGAATTGTAAATGTTCGAGGGGGAGGAATCTCCAGGTTGTCACAAACCTCTCCAAATTAGCTGTAATTGCCCCTTTTCTGTTGCCTATTTACATTTTTTACCTCGGAGGAATTATAGAAGGAACACAGCAAATCTAAGCAATATACCAAGTCAACCCAGACAGGCATATAGCAGGCCTGTCTGGGACAACCTGGGTTACACCTAGTCTTCAGGAGATTACATACAGCCACACTCTGCTGAAACAGATTTCAATTCCATTTTAAACTCACTGACAGACTTTAAACCCAGGTAACGGCTGATCCGGCACTAAAACAAATGTTCCCCTCTATAATTTGTTGATATCCAGATGTAATAAACTTGTTTTGTCACTGATGAGCAACAACCAATTTCGGAGAACTGAAAATCACAACATGCATCTTTGTTGGGACATGTCACACCATATCAAACGATAAGTTGTGTTTCTTTTCACACAGCTTGTTCAACCAGGAAGGAAATGGAATCTGCATGTCTGAGGCCACGCCCTCATTGAATAACCCTAGTCCAGTTAGCAGACACACTGTTAACTGAAGGAGTTGCTAAAGCACATTGAGTCAAGGAAATCCCTGCTGACAATGCCTCCCCAACCCAGGGATGCCAGCAGATATGCACTGCTGCTTGAGACCCCCAGCAACAAGCTGGCCAGTAGCGCAGTCAAGGCTCAAATCTAGGCTCTGGTGGACACCTCTGTGATGCAGTGCCTTAGACCACAGCACCACAAGGGAGCCCCAAAGCCCCATTAAATGGAGATTTTTCATTTCAATCCAGTACTAATCTTGGTCTGGGAAACCTGCTCTCAGGGTGCAGGTGTTAGGGCCTGTGGTTAAAAGCTTTGTGGTTTCTGTAACAGCAGTAACTGACAGAATAAAATCCTAGTGGATCATAGCCAACTGCACTAAAAAGGATATTCAGTTGATTTGCTCATGTCTTGTATGGGGCTTTGACTGACTTGTTAAGTCAGTGTCAATCAAAGGAATTCAATCAATCCTCAGTCACTATTTGTTGCCATGTGTGATTGATTGGACATTTCAGTCTTTTTCAATACAGGAAATTAATTTGCATCAATATATTGATGAATATGCATGGAGACTGAAGCCTTCCACCAATTCCTAGGTTGCAAGCCTTCCTTGGTAAATTATATTTCTGACTGAGTTTTTAGAAGCTTACTCATAGTGTCTTTTGATATATGATTGGGGCAATAAAGAGGCCAAATCCGCTAATGAAATTGGATGGAAAGTAAATGTGCTTGGTGGCTCTGTTCTATTGGCTAGCCTTGTTGGGCTATGCAGCATATAGACATTTGCACAAACCTGTGAATAAAGGAATTAAAATCAAAGCACGTCTGACATTGCCCAACCCAAACGCTCCGCTCATTCAGCAGAGCCAACACACCCCTAAGATAAGGAGTTTGTGATGTAACAGCCTTCTCTATCTGCAGACCTTCACATCAGCAAGGCCTGAATAACACAGCCTAGTGGCCAGCCCAGCTGTTCCTATCACTCAATCACGGGAACCAACACACTTTAGCGCTCACTTAGCGCTGAGTGCTCCTATAGGATGTGGTATTCCAACAGTCGCACAGTACATATGTTATCTGCCCTCCAAACGGAGTTAAACACTTATGCGGTCAGCCGCTCAGAGTATCAGCAGGGAAATCGAATTCGAGGGGAGCTTTAGGTCATTGAGACGTGGCCTTGCCACTTCCAGCTCCAGCCATACATTCACCGTGGATTAACCAAAGATTTACCACCACTGAGGAGGAAGGATTGTGATACCCACTCTGGGGTTTCTGAGTCTTATTCCCAAAGGTTATGTAGATACACTGGAAATAAAATGTACGGGTTTTCCAACTGAAGCCGCTGCTCCCACTGCACATGCACAACGGCAGCGTGGGTCAGAATCTGATCAGAATTCCCCTCTGATAAAGCAACACATCACTGACAACACATCTGGGAGAAAACCCGAAATGCAGTTAACACAACGGGTTACCTCACCAGGAAGTAGAGAGCTGAAGGCCTGTGTTTCAGACAACAATCTACTCAATATAAAGCGTTGTTTTCTCAGCGGCAGGGTTCTTACGGTCTGCGTCGGCCCACCGGTCTGAGGTCGATAGGACCAGTCCACAGACATGCGGCTCGTGGGACGGCTGCTGGAGGCGAAGGTGCAGGTCAGGGTGACGTTGTCGCCCCTCATGGCGTGGATCTCCGGGGGGGAAGTGACCGTTATGGCTGACACGGGGCACAGCACTGAGAAGCGGGGGGGGGGGCAGAGGATGTAGGCACAATAAGGAGGAAGTCAATAACAGTTTCTTGGTGAAGTACAGTTAGGAACAAAATCCAGGTTCACCTTCCTCTCCCAAATCTGTCCCTCCTACCTGTCCCCACTGTAGTGACTGTCTACGCTTCACAGTGCCTGTGATATTCTCCAGTGTGTAGGAATGGTAAGAGGAGAGGGCGGAGCTGATTGTTAAATGATTTCCATAACAAATGACGTACAAGTGTAACATGAACAACACTTCCTGGATAGGCAGGCAACAACAAAAACAACAACAGCTTCTGTTGACCTTTCCATTAACTGTTAGCAAATATAGCTATAACAACACGTAGCTAAAAGTAGTAGCCCTGATCCTAGCTTGATGAGCTTCATTATACTTCCATGTTTTACAGGTAATTACTATAATACACAATGTTGTTTTATTGCTGAATAGATCTACCCCATAGATTTAATAGTGTATTGTCTATCTCCAACCAACACAGTGCAAATCACATTCCAATGACAGTTATCTGAATTGGAGCCAGTGAAGATGGTTTGCACAGCTGTTTTCAGCGACTAAAGCTCAGTTGGTATGGTGTGCTCTGCTCTGCTCAAGACAGGGCTGTGGGTTCGAGTCCCACAGGAAACCAGTAAGAAAGGGAATATGAAAATGCATGCACTCTCTACTGTAAGTAGCATTTAGATAAGTGTCTACTCAATGACTAGTGTAAAAAGGATAGAGACATAGACACTGTGCGTAATGTGATCTACAAATATCTGAGTGATCTAAAAATCAGGCTAATGTTATCAAGCCAAATAAAGACGTTGGGGCAGAAGAGACTTGATTGTTCTCATCTAATTGTTGATGATGGAAGTTGGCAATCCACTGAGGCGACTATACACATACAGTATGTCTCATCGATACGGGAAGACTCCTACAATTCAACTAACATTACCAGTCATTACAAGTAGATGCTTGACATTGGATGCAAGCTATATACTTTAAGCTCCATAACAAAAAGTTTGTGAAATTGAAAAGCATGGGAACACTCAAAGAAATGTGTAGTCTAGGTGGGTCTCATGAATCTTACCAGAACATTTCCGTTGTAAGAAACAAGGGCCCCGAGCGCATTTTGGTTTGTTGTGAGCACGCAGCATAAGCTACAAATAATGACTGGGTATTCATAACTAAATACAGAGCAGCCTAATCGAAATGTTTCTAATATATACATATGGTAGACTGATATGTAATGTTAACAGCACAGTTTCAAGTAAATATGTGACTTATTAGGATAATTAATAATAATAAAAATGATGATAAACAAAGTAAAAAAAACATTACGCTTGAGGAAACATTCGGAATTCTTTAAAGCCACTAGAATCTGATAGTTTGGATTTGTAATAATGTCACCTAACAGACGAGCGGTGACAGAACGAATTCGACGACAAACAGATTGTACTCACCAAAACAAACCATTAAATACAGCAACAATACCATGTTCAAACGTATACTCCTATGTTGTTGTCGAACCATTTTCGTACAATGATTTGGGGAATTCAGAATACTGGCCAATAAACTGTAATGTAGTTAAAATGTAATTTTCTGGTATTTGTCGTCCATGTTTTTCTTCAGACATTCGCTGTTCCGCTGTGTCCGTCGCTACCTGCCAAACAGGTGTTTCAGGAAGTACCTATAACTGTCTGGCATGTTATTGTATTATATAATTATAGAATGGAGTTTCAGTGAATAAAAAGACACGCAATGCATTTCAGAAACACACCCAAAAATGACGACAAGCTCCTGCTGCAACTAATTTCAAAACTCCAGTTGAACATTTCACAAAGACATTCTGTTTACTTTTAAGGCCACCTACAGGGCTGGCTCTAGACTTTTGGGGACTCAATTTTTATCGGCCCATTTTGCTGAAAATGATTGTCCACCTTATTACGCTGGAGATTTATATTTTCACTATTCATTTTATGCAGTCCTACACATTTTGCCATGACTCACGCTATATTACTATGAGTAAGAATGACTAACAAAATCTTTGGGGGGCCCCTTGAGTTCAGGGCGGGTGGGCATGTGCCCACATGTGGTCAATATTCAGCCATGATTACAATAGGTGGTGATAGTTGGATAGAATCTTGTACCCCAGCACAATTTCACATGCCTGAAGTATGGCCCCAGATGAGAGAAATGCCAGAGTGATTCATGAAATTCTTGCAGAATTCTTGTTAAATTAGGTATAATATCAATGACATCTGACTAACATGACTAACATTTGACGAACAGTAATACAAAACAAAAGATATGTCATACAGGTAGACCTACTTCCAATACTACCCTGTGTTTAAAGACGTGTTATGGCACATGTGGACTCACAAATGAATCTCACTCAGCTACAGCTGTACTCAGGCTTTACTCCAACTCCCGTGTGTTTGTGTGTGTTCTTGTGCACGGTTTTGATTAGGGTCATGGGGTAAATTATCACCTCACACAGGTATATCGATCCCAAAGGCAGCAGTTCATTAGGCGCATGTTTTCTCCAAATCAGGATAATCCTCCACATCACGACAGAACTATGATAGCCTTTGCAAACCTAATTTTTGCGGTCTGAGGATACATCCAGAGGATTTTCCTGCAGTCTGTTCAAAATATTTCCGTCTTTACATTGCAGGATTATGGGCAGCTCATTCAATTCACTTGGATACATCTGCAGGATGAGTGACGTGTGGCCATTCAGTGTTTGTCTTCAGAAATGTCCACAAGGGGGAGTGAGTGGTCAGAGAAAAAACTGTGTGGCGTGTAGCTCACAAAGCCTGTATAGCATTCTCCCTCGGGAAAGCAGTAGCTGGTCGGGCTCAGTACTACTATCATGACGGCGTTCCAGATAATTGGTGATTTAGCCTTGCCACAAAAAAGCATATAACTTCCACTGTGTCATTTGAAACATCATGCAACTCAAGACGCACTGTGAATTCCAGAATGATTTCATTCAACGTCATGTTTTTACTTCTCTATTACACCATTAGTCCCCCGGTCATTGAGGGCACCCATCGCTGGGCGCAGATGGAGAAACACGTATTTGGTGCCAGCAGAAGGTTAGTGGGTAGGCTGAGAAAAGGGAGGCAGCACAAATGTAAAAAGAAAAACAATCTCAGAAAATGTCTTCCTGTCTATCCGAAATGAAATACAGTAAGTTGTACATACTGTTTTGCTTGTTGTTTTGTACATTATTTTGAAATCTTGCCACTTACCGCTTGGGTACCGTCCGCGTAGTCCCAGGGTACCCATACCCTCGTTTGGGAACCACTGGGCTGGACTAACTGCCAATCTAAAGGTGTCTTGGCTACAGTAATTGTCAGCAATTTTGTGACATAGCAAAAAACTGCTGATTCACAGTCACATTTCTTAATTAAACCTGGTGTATAGTACCAGGCTGTTTTTACTCTAGAGTTAAGATACCAACAGAGGTCCTGAAAGAGAGAAAGAAGAAATTACCTTCATAAATGACTAATATTGTTAGGCTATGTCTTTGTAGTAGCAACAACACCCTGAATATTGCAAGGCTATTCAATTCTGGTCATGGTTGAAACTTTGACTGTGCTAAAAGCTGAAGAGTGGCTTACCGAGAGGACCCTAGGAACTTTTAGCAACCCAGGAACTTTATCAGGTTGCTTGGGCACCCCTGAGCATGCCCTCAACATGTGTTGACCCACTTGACCTCCTGGTTGGAAGCACAGTGTGAAAAACAATTACTGATTGGCGTGGTGCAGATGCCTAGGAAGAAGGCCTGCCGTAATCTTCAACTCTACGGAACTGGCATTAGAAGCCATTGCAATATGAGATTGGGCTGTAGATAGAAATGGATATTACCAATGAGAAAGGAGAAAAAGACCAAGAAATGTAGTCTCCGCTTCAGGGCCAGTTAAATTGCTTTATCGTTTTGATTTCTGATAGCTGCTTTAATGGGGAGATATTTCTCTTTCACAGTTTACCTCCATGTACACTTTACTTCTACCCTACATTAAATAGTGCCATAACTTTATCCATAGCTTCCTTTCATTTGGGTAAACATTTGGAATCAGATTTCTCTGGCTTTAGTTTCAAGGTGGGAACATGAAGGATCCTGGGTATCGTAGGCCCTTTCTTACCCCGTGTCCAACAGTGCTGCTTTGTGCTACGTGACGTGCACACACAGACAGGCCTCCTCTTAATACAGTAGTGTGCATTTCAGCTCTATCTTCCCAGCAAGAATGAATGGCGCCCCACTTACCACTGTCTCCATGGCCAATGCATCTGACAGAGGGACGATTCTTCACATTTCAACACGTGGGAATCTAATGAACGGCCGTCTGATTATCCGGGTGCATGTGAATCAGCCACCATGAGAAGTAACACAGTCTCCTTTTCAAGCTCTAGTAAATGAAATTATCTCTCCGATGCGAACAGAAACCTCAGCGGTAATGTGCTAACACGACTGGCTGTTGAAAAATGTCAAAGGGAAAGGATGGAATACTCAATAATCAACATCTGTCCTGAAGTCCTACTGTAGACAATTCACTAGGATTCATATGGTAGATTCTCCCTGTGACAAATGATGGAATCCTATTTCACTCCTGTCTCCCCACAGCACATTGTAGATAGAGTGCACAGTTTTCTCTGTCACTCGCAAGACAAACCTTCAATTCAGGTGTGCTGTTACATTCCCATATACAATACAGCTCTGGTAGCCACCTGCCCAGCCCTGTTTGACTCTGTATGTGGCTGATACGAACCTTCATGGGAATGTCCCATATAGTTCAGTGGGTAAAGCGTGGTGCTTTTCAAAACCTTTGGATTTCCACAGGGGCCTGTGTTGGATCTGTATGCACTAACTACTTTAAGACGCTCTCGGCCAGGACGTCAGTTAAAAGGCTTCAGTGTCATGCATCTGAGAAATATTTGTCCCACACAACGACTGCAGATCTGTCTGCGTCAGTTTGAACAGGGGTTTGGGTGTTAGTCCGTAGAAACTGTGTCGACCTCAGAAACCACGGCCCGGTTTTTCATTTCATGAAGACGCATCTTCATGGGGCCTCGCGGGGGCAACGCGGTCGGAGGGGCTGCCCCCTGTGCACATACAGACTATGACTGCAGTACTGGAATCGGGCCCACTGCTGACTCGGCAAAAAAGCTCTCTCCACTATCTTCCCTGTCCAGTAATGCATGTTTTTGAATATATAAATATTTGTGAAACAGCACAGGGACGGAGGTAGCAGCCTCTCCGGTCCACCCTAGGGAACACTGTGGGTCTGATTTTAACAAAGGTTCTGGCAGTATCCCAGTCAGAGAGCTGTTTGACAAAATGGAAACCAGGGTAGAAGATTTGCAAACCGTCTGTGCAGACGCGGTGGCAAGCGGCAAAGATTGGGTCTGAAACATCTCAAACTGGAAATGGACTAAACAGAACTGTCCCCTCTGGTAGAAGGTTGAAGTTGATCAGGACCAAAACCTCTCACCACAAGAACCGTTTTATTCACTACAGCAGTTGGCCGGATGAACATGCCCCGGAGTCAAATTGACTATAGCCCACTCACAGCATATACACACAACTCTTAACTAGACAAATCTATGACCCCTCCCCACATATACACACATCCTCAAATGGATAAATGATTAACCCTTGCCACATACACACACAACCCACAACTGCTCAATTCTTGCATATTACATGTTTTGTTGTTTATTTTTAATAATTTATTACTGTCTTTAAGCTCAGTCCACTATTTTTATTTTTTTTATTTCTTTTGTACAAAATTGCTGCACCAATGGCCCAGAACAAATTCCTAGTTTGTATTGAAACTTACTTGGCAATACAACTCTTTTTAATTTCAGATTTCAGATTCTGAAAGAGGCAATGAGTTGGTATGATTCTGTTCTTTGTCCCCCCTCAGTCCAATTTACTGCTGGGTCTTGTCCACTCCTGTGAGTGCTGATGGCTTTTTGGTAGAAGTAGTGGGAAACAGGAGACAAATGCCTTCTTGAGATTCTTGTCTTTCAGAGATGGGTTTTGAATGGTTTGTAGCCTGAACCATTTAAAAGATAGAGACAGATTTATACAAAACAAAACAGAAACAGCTCATCATCTAATGGCTAACAGAAGTTAGTGATGTAACCTTGGTTCTACAAACCAATCGGCAGCTGGGTTTTTTGAGTTTCTCCACCCCATTTTAAAACCAGACATGACCACATTGGAAACCATGGAAAGCTTAAAGAAAACCCAGAACAATAATATGAATAATGTAAATTAGGTGAACTATGCCTTTAATTTATCCTAATCGATATGTATAACTAAGTAATACATTTTTAAGATACCAAAGTATTACACAGTTTAACAAAGCAAAACAGAAAACAAACCTATGTTCAAAACAATATATTAGTTAATATGCAAATGAATAGGTGGAGATAGCCTAATAATGATCGCCTCAATGGCAAATCCCAGCAATCATACCGTGACATTGACTCACAATCCTTCACAGGATAACCATTGTGTAGTTACGTGACCCAGTGTCCTGTTTTTCTCCCAGACATTTGGAGGAAAGGTCTGTGAACTCCCGCCCTCCGGAGATGATTAAGGGATGGAATCACAGGTGAACCCGGCTTTGAGAGGATAATCACCAGGAGCCCAGTTATAGTGAAGAGAGGATCATTTATCTTGGATCATTGGATTTTCTCTGCCTCCTTTTAGAGCAGTATCCCTGTATATCACCCCTCCCCTGCTTTGTCAGTCAGGAACTAAAGCAGTACCAGACTTTGATCACTGCACACACACACACACACACACACGCACACTCCAGCATTGACATGCAAGTCCTGTCATCTAACAGGCACGCACAACCACACAACCTGCAGACCCAGGCATGGGCAATTCACGGCAACAGCTCAGACAACGCAACGCAATCGATCAACGGTAGTTACCGGTGAATGCACGGGCATCGCACGCAAACGTCTGTTAACAGACCACCAGGGACAAAACACGATCAATAGCAGTGCATGATAGATGAGATGGACGCTTTGCGGCTGCCTACCATGGATGTGATGTCAGCAGCAATCATCGTCTTAGCAGATACACTTTCTGAGGTTCAAATTTCAGACGCATTGCCATAATAGTGGTAACGATCGGGGCTTATTTGATCTTTTTCACACTTGTACATGGTATTTCTCATCTGCATTTACTACTTTTGGTGGTACCATTATTTTTCTAATAAAATGTGTTTTACCAGCGATCTGCGGTTTGGAAAGGGGCCTGTGAATAAGGGTTTCCGTGTTCGTGTACATGGGTTGTTCTCTAGGCCCGTTACAAATGAAATGTGATTCTTAGACAGGTAATGATATGAATATGTCCCTGAGACAGCCACAGAGAGTGAGGTTAGAGCAAGAAGATCAGCCATTATTGACAGTGACCCTGGTGCAATTTGGGTCAGCAGAGGGGTCAATGGCTATACAACAAATCTCTTGCACATTACCACATTACTCTGGGATTTGATCCAAGAAACCTTTTCTTTACTGGAACAAATCTCTTAACAACTAGTCAAGCTGACACCATTATCAGGCTTCAAGACCAGCAATCATTCAGTAAAAGGGACATTCATTATAAAACCTCCACAAAAAAAATGTTACTTTTCTGTGCTATAAATTAGAGGCATAATCTAGTTCTGATATGTCTAAAATAAACATAAACATAAAAACACAAAAAAAGCTAAATCGTGTAAAAAATATTGAACTGTTAAATGTTAGTAGGCTGCATGCTCCGTTAATAAAAAATAAATCATTAATGGACAAGCTTGGAATCAAACGCTTTTCAGATCTAACTGTATGGGACTCTTCAACTCCCATACACCATGGCCTTCACTGAGTGACGACAGTTCTTAGGTGAAAGGCTGCAATATGGAGTTTCAAACTGAATACGAGATAACTTAAAGAGTTTAGACTGTCATGTTTTGGACAAAGATTTTTTGGGGGGCTGTGAAATCAGAAGATAGAAAAATGCATTTACACATAAACTCTTTCTTTCCTCAGCCTAGTCTGGCAGGGCTCTCCACCCCAAAGTTATACTTTCACTGTTCAGAATTTGTGGGGTTGGATTGAATATCAGACCTCTGCTGACCCGGTTACCCATCCATCCATAACTGTGGAAGAGGAGAGTGAACGGATAATATCCGAGTCAGCACAGCGCAGGCAGGCTAGGCCCTGTAGTGATGGAAGAGTCACCCAGATCTGTCCTTGTAGGCTAGATCAATGAATGCCCAGGGCCTCCATCTAATTCACCGATTGACAGACATAAGCAATCACCATTGGACGGTCTAAGACGGTGTCAGGCTGTCAGCCTGCTGACAGGTTGGGGCTCTCTATCCCATTAGACCATACAGCACTAACAGCTTGCCCCACACTGGTTACTGAAGATATAGGATCCATTAAGAGACGAGCAGACGTGCAACGGATCAGAACTCCAAACGACCATCTCTGTCTACAGCCCAGCCAACAGAGGCAGGCGGTTTGGGCCTTCAGACACTTGCAGGGGTTTTGCATGAAAGTAACCAAATTCCAATTGATCCAAGACTCCTTGTGCTATACATTCTCTCTGGTACAGTGGACTGCAAGATTCCTGTTTCGTTCCTTGCAGCCTTTGCATTTCTCCCATTCAGGGGGAGGTGTGCTGTCCTTCCCCTTACCTCCCCTGTTGGGCCGTTCTAGACTGCTGTTTTGCCTGCTGCCTCCCTTTGCACTTTTCAAGACTGACACCATCGGCATAATCATCCAGTGGGATTCTCCGATTCATTCTCATTCTAGACTCTTCAAACGCTCAGTGTCAGGAATTCTCTGTTCTGTTCTCCTGACCCACTCCGGGATACCGCCCCTCGCTCCCAGCTGCCGGCTCCATAGTGTCACTGTCACCCTTTTACCCAGAGTCACCAAATCTTGTGTCTCCAGAGCTACTTTGTTTTATGCAGTCCAAACTGTCAATCTAGAGCGTCCATGCAGAAATGCACACAGACACAAACTTACAAAAACAAGTATAGGCACACACACATGCCTAGCCATAGACAAAGCTGAGGTCAGCGGTCACAATCAGGAAAGGTTGAGCATGAATTTGCCATTTAACTGAAAGGCAGTGGCCACTTCAAGAGAAAGTAGAACAACAACAAATAAAGCAAAGTCATCTTGAAACATTGTATGCTGGAACAATCACTACTTTAGGAGTTTCACCTTTGAAAAACAACTATAATCTTCCATTGCCAAGTAGTACAGCTGGCATTTGTTGGTGATTTTTTATGTAAAGTTGAGTAAACAGGATTTTTTAAGCTTAAATTCAAAGCAGACAAAGCGTCCAACGCTGAGAGATCTGAAAACCCCACACAATGAGGGTCAACGTAGTCCTTTCAACCACAGACTAGAACAAATGCCATAAACAGTCAGTCAAAAACAAAATGTTCCCCCTGGCCATAATATTACCTGTCTACAAAGGACCAGAACACAGAGTTCCAACCATCTATTACGGTAAAATTTGGAAAGTATTTGAACATAACAGTATAATTGTATTTGTTGAGATTTTTGTGATATATTAAAAACAACTGCCATTTCCATTGTTCCATTGAATTATGACATTATTTCAGCATTAGTAAAAACAAATACACTGTAAAAAAAACAATTTAGAAATACAAAATCACTTCAGGAAAAAAATGTAACATTTTCTCTGATCAGCAGTAATGTGAGACAGACAGGCAAAGTCCTCCTGAACGGAATGAAATGATGTCAACCAAAGTAACAATTAGGGACACTACTGGTACCTACACAACCAGGAAATATAGCCTAAAACAGCTAAGCCATTTTCAGTGGGTTGAGGTTACAGTTTGAATCTGGTTAGTAGTCAAACACAACAGAAATACTGTACATAATTTTGTCATAACATCAGCATACATACACTTAAACAGGAAATTAGTTAGGAAACCTTATGCCTCCCTGAAGTGGTGCATGTTGGGTGGATGATACAGGACACTGCAGGTGGATGATCTACAATAGTATTCTAAGGCACTTGGTCAAAATAGCTTCCCAACGATGGTCCAGGTTTTTGGATCCAAAATTGGATTGGAAGGAGTGTCCTCACTGGGCCCGGTCCAAGAGGTGGGCGCCACAGGCCCGTTTTAGAGGGGATCCTTCTAACTGTCCACCCCTCTTTACCAGACAGTAGGGTCCTTCCTCGGCCTCTGAGGCGGTTCGTCATCCCCCTCCTCCTCCTCCTCTCTCTTTCTGCGACAGCGTCGTATCGACATGACGATGACGAGGAGGATTACCATCAGCACGATCGCGCCCCCGATGGCTGCAGCCAGGATGGCAATCTCCGAGAAGGAGGCTGAGGAGAAGGCAGAGGAGTTAGACGCGGAACCTGGAGACTGTGTCACTATATACCAGCCGGGCGGTAAGTCTGACTCACATGACGTATAGTTTCAGGATGTAGCTAGCATCTCTTATTGTGTCAATTAAGCCTCACGGATGAAAACAAAATGCTGTACACAGTAGAGTAAACGTTGACAGCGTAAAGCTAAATGTGAGACAACACACAACTACAGCTCTGGAATTTTTTTTCAGACCATTGCACCCTTTTTCTTACCTTGCTAAAAAAGTCAAAAAAATAAGGTTTTGAGTGAGGAACGTAAGGGTTAAAATAATGAGACCACTGCAAATTGAACGCTTCTGTTCCATCCTCAGAACTTCCCTTTCAATTTTTTTGGGAAGGAAAAAAAAAGTACAGTGGTCTCTCTTTTTCCAGAGCTGTAATTTCTGTCTCCTTCATGGTGACACTGACCTGTGGTGACCACTGTTAATTTCACCTCCCCCATGTTGCCGTAGACATCCGGCGGGTTCTTCACCTGGCAGCTGAACGTCCCATTGAAGGTGAACTTGACGTCTCGCACGATAATGGAGGCATCCCTGCCCATGATGTCCCCCGCCCATATCGCTCGTTTCCGGAAGGGTCCCTCCGGGGGCGGGTAGGGCCTCTCGTGGTAGTAGAATACCTGTTGTAGGGGGATCGGGGAGGTATTCATCAGGAACCAAATGGGAAAAAACTACCGAAACAGACAGCCTAACTCCAATGGGGAAAATGTTGCTATCCATTGCCAAACATATTACAAAGACAAGAAAAAGTGTGCCCGGATGGATACACCACAAATTGGCAATTACCCATTACACAAAAGGTTGTGGTTTCTAATCCCAAACCCGACAGGAAATAAATAAAAACAATAAAAGAAATAAAAACTGTCCTATACAAGATCTTTTTTTACCCTGTTTAGACAGGCCTCGGCATTCGGCAAGAGTGACTCACCGACTCCTCGCGGCCGCGGCCGAGGGGCCGGAAGTTCCACGAGACGGTGAGCGTTGCCGGGGTGATGGGAGAGCTGCTCTGGAAGGTGCACTTGAGCCGCACGTCGGTGCCATTCACCGCCTCAACCTCCCCGGACGTGTACACCTTCATCCCTCCAACCGGCAGCACGCCTGGAGCCACAATACAGTAGTTACGCAACATCATTGCCGCGTGTTCCAACAGACCATTAAGTTACAGAATGCCTGGAATCGGACAGGGGAAAGTTACACACACACATCCACACTCATAGTCAAAGGGAGGCCTGGCACAAGGAACAGAGGTGTAGTGGGGAAAGATCTTTTAATGTTTTTCTTTTTAAATGACTGAACAGAAAACAACAAAGGTAGAGGCAGCCTGCGATCCAAGTGTAAACACAACTTAAATAGGGTCCCCAATAAGAGGCAATGTGGGACAGCTGCCTCTAATTGGGCACAATCAAAAATGGAGCGCAGCGATGCCAAGAGGCAACTCTGTGGTCAGGCCCTGACTGAAGTCCACCGCCAGGACCTGACAAATATATTAAAAAAATCTTAAACTGGGAAATTGGCAAAGACAAGATAAAAAGTTCTACACTGCCCAAAAAAAATGAGGGGAACACTTAAAGCACACATTGGATCTCAATGAAGGAAATACATTAAAGATCAAAGTATTTACTGTAAATTGTGTAATTTGTTAAGAACAAAATGATATAACAATGGTCAATAGAAACCAAAATCACAAACCGATTAAGGAATTCGAAACAAAAAACTATTGAAATTGCAGCCTGTTCCAACTTGCGTGGATAACATCACGTCAACTCATAATGTTAGTCAGTAGTGTGTACGGCCCCCACGTGCCTGTTAGCACTCCCAACAACGTCTGGGCATGTTGTTGATGAGATGGCGGATGTTGTCCTGGAGGATCTCCTCCCAGACCTGAATCAGGGCATCAGTAAGCTCCTGGACAGTCTGTGGTGCTACTTGACGGTGTCAGATGCACAGGTACATGATAACCTAGAGGTTCTCAATTAGATTCAGGTCTGGGGAACATGAGTCAATGGCACCGATGCCTTCGTCATCCACAAACAGTAGTCAGGGTACCTTTGGCTAGCATGTGGCGGTCTGTGTGACCCTTCAAGTATATGCCTCCCCAGACCATCACTGACCCACTACCAAACCGGTCATGCTGGATGATGTTGCAGGCAGCATACCGTTCACCCCGGTGTCTCCAGACATTTTCACATCTGTCACATGTGCTCAGGATGAACCAGCTCTCATCTGTGAAGAGAACGGGGCACCAATGGTGGACTTGCCAGTTCTGGTGTTCTCTGGTGAATACCAGTCGAGCTGCACGGTGCTGGGCTGTGAGAACAGGTCCCACTATAAGACGTCGGGCCCTCATACCACCCTCATGGAGCTTGTTTCTTATAGTTCTGACAGTTCTGACTTCAAAAACATGTCTCATTTTGGTCCTCTCAAGGCCAGTATGCTTCTCTCTTTTAATACTCCAATTTCATGGGTCCTTATCAAAATATTCAACAAGGTTGTTGTTCAGACTATTTAGGTTGGAATAACTTATAAGCTAGTGATGGGTGAATTCTCTAAGTCATTGACGAATGTAGGTGTGTGGGGGTACACTATGATGTAAATGCCCACTTAAGTAGTGGGATAGTCTGACCTATATTCTATATTTGGGGGAATTCTGTTAACCCTAAAATCAAACCCTAAAGTCATTTTTCACAAGCACTTTTTCACCTCTGTCCCAGCCAGGAATTAGCATTATTAGTATTGTCCAAATGAATGAATTGAAAGTGTCTGTCCACAGCCAAAAAAGCAGCAATGCAAGCACAAACTAACTAAAACAACACATTCAATTCATTAAGCTGCCACGCTAGCACCAATTGTTTTTGACTGTATACCGATGAAACAACTGGCAAATGGAAACCATTTTCTGTAGCCACCACACAGCCTCTGGTTTTCAATGATATCATGGTTCAATCCATCAATCTGATGTATTCATAAAGCCCTTTTTATATCAGCAGCCTAAATGCTATGACCGAAATCTTCGGTCATCTGTTATTCCTAAACTAATCTAATGCCTCATAATTTCTTCATAATCATGATCATCATCGTTGTCAAATCCTTTATAATGCTGAATATTTCTATTAACAATACTAATACACACAAAATACCAGGAACATGTGTTTTAATTGGTCTTCAGAGCTGCAATTTAAAAAAAACTATGTACTAGAACTTCTATTCACGTCAAGTGTCCCATAATCTCATTGCCAGACACTTCCAGCAGTTCTAGCTTCATTAAAACGAGATTAGCTCAAATCAAGGGGACAAATAATTTACTCAGTAAGGTTACTCCCATAGAATGTTTCAGTCACTCCCACTAAAACCAACTTTGAATGGTTGCTTTTCCCGACTCTGACGCTCTGTCAATAGCCTAGGGACAAAGTATGTGTTCCAGTGATACTACTAATGCCTTGCGACATGAGAAGCACTGCCTTTTAAGTCCAGGTTTCATCTGAGTTACATGTGTTTGATTTGTGCCCTCTCTATGTGTGTTTATGTGTGTAGTGTATGTGTGTAAGTGTGTGCGTGTGGGTGTGTGTGTGTTCAGCCAACCTATAGCAGTCTGCAGACAGTGCAGAACGGTTGCTTAATTACCAAAACAGCAGTAAATATTGCGCTCCTGGGATTTAGACTGGTCCTTCATAGGACTTTAAGTATTTTGAAAAAAACACAAATCACTGTTTTTGTTCAGAAAATAGTTGTGTATTAGAAAAGCAAAATTCTGTAATACATATTTTATACTGTGTAGTGGGCCTTAAGGCCTCGTGGTCGTTAAGAGAGTTATGTATCATTTCATGTAGCTACATGTAGCAGTTTGTGAATTAGCTATGTACCATTTCAGGACCTTAGCTCCAGCATCAGGCCACACATTTTAGAGCACATTGGATCTCCATGGCAAGACATAACTCACCCAAATCCCGTCCAAATCGGGCTGGAGGTGTGGGAGATACATTACAGGTAACGCCACCAGCTACTGTCATGATATACTGTTTTCTTGCAACGCATTTATGCATGCATGCGGTTGTCAAGGTTTCCGTATCATGCTGGAAGATTGGATCAGTTCACTTGTGCGGCTGGGAAACGGGGGCTTCCTGTGGGCCACATCGAACAGTAACCATCCCCACTGAAAGGTACACCGAGAGGCCCTCCCTCACTTCCCCTCATCCTGCCTGGACCTAATGTCTTTTTAACGGCCCAACAGTCTGGGGGATGCTTTGGGTGGTGGCGGGTGGCTGCTGTTCCTCTCACAAAGGATTTCAAGAGAGCAGGGCAGAATGGGCTCATTTTGGGAGAGGAGAAAACATTGCCTCTATGTTGAATATCTTGGATCAGTGCTGGGGCTATATCAGTCTACGGGAAATAACCTTGACCGGCTGGAGGAGAACAAGAAAGAGATTTAGAACAGGGCCAATCTCTTGGTCTGGCCACGGCCAGCAGAATCCACATCAGCTTTTGTTGTGATTACCTTCCTTCCTCTAAACATTCATCTGCTAACAGGAAACTGGATCATGGATGATAGGGGAGTTGAGAAGGAAAGTGGAGGGGGACTGAATTGGTTCCCATACAGCATTGGGAAGTTAACATGTAATCTTATCTGATTTCAACAGGTGTATTCAACCACACATTAATCACAATGAACACACTACAATATGTCCTGTACATCAACTGGATTAAAAAAAAAAAAATATATATATATATATATATATATATATATATATATATATATATATATATATATATATATTAGATTTGTTAAGTATAATGTGTATTATATATAATGTGTTAATATATGTGTATTAAATAGAAGCATAAAAGGCCAATCTGTTTGTGGGACAAACTAATCTACACTAATTCCATTTAGAGATTCTGCAGAAGCTTCCTAATGCCACTAATTAGCAATAGCTTTGAATTGGTGTTTCTAAATTGAATGTGGATTTTACCAATTACTGAATTGGCATGTATCATAGCGTAATGTGTCTTTCACAACTAACGCTTGAAAACCATTTTAATGATGAATAAGGGATGATCGCAATAACCAAATAACTCATTCATCAAATCAAAACAACTGTTTATACGCCGCTGTTTTCCTGCTGAGATGTAACTGTTGAGCAGCTGATAGATTTCTGACAAAATCTGTGGGTCATATTTATTGAAAAAACACACAATCCTACTGTGACCAGTTGTGTTATAACTGTGTGTTGATTCACCATTATACAGCGTGTGTGCGTGTGTGTGCTTTTATATGTTTAAAATAAGGACATTGACTTACTGACCACATCCATTTCCTGGGGACATTTTTACAGCTTGTTTACTAGCTGGCTAAATAAGGGAAGGGGCTCAGCGTGAGTTGAAAGTAGGACTCTCCAAATCACTAAACACTAAAACCACCCAATGTTGTTCTGAGTAAATATGTATGACTACTTGAGTAGATATCATTAATTGTAACAGTGGGATAATTTGGTGTGACATATTTTCACTGGGAATTCATTAACATTTGGATGTTACTTCCTTCTACTTAGTTTAATATCAAATTATCCCTGTAGATCTTATTTAACCCAAGGTCATCTGTTCATCTTATCTCACTTTCCTTAAAATTGCGCTCTCACTCTTCCAAACTCCTTAATTTCTTTAATCTCTAACAAAACTTTCCCTCCCTCTATTTTACTTCCCTAACACTTTTTCCATCTCTCTCTCGCTCTCTCCACTCAATAGTTGTTTTGGATCCGTTTTTTGAGCGTGTGATAAGGTGTACTTCTGATGTAAAGGTCATTTGTGCAAAAAGCTTGTGGCTGTTGTGAACACCTCAGTACAAATGCCTTTCATTTTAAAACGGCATTTCTCATTATGAAAGCAACATTATAAATTATTCCAGTAAGATCCAGTTCAGTGTTTTTATAACAAAGGAACTGTTTAAATTATCTATAGGGGCAAATCTGTTTTGCACACAAGAAACCATGGGCTGTCTCATAAACTACAAGATTTACATGGAACAAGATTTACATGGACTCCTATATTTTATCTGTGTGTTCTTCATATTCCCTTTTCATGCCAGCTTCCTACAGACTGCCCCAGGAAACCTGAGACTTTTACAGGTTTTGGAGGAAGAAACACTTAGGCCAGGTCTCCTACACACAGAAACAAAAAGCCACAGAAGATACAAAGACCCTCTTCTCTTCTTTGTGGACAGATATTTCAAAAGAACAGGTAAGATTTGCAAGAGCTCTTTCATGGTGAGAGAGAGGCTGGGTTCAGATGACAACCTGCGTTCAAAGGCCAGTGACACATAGAGACAGAGCCAGGGACAAAGAGAAAGACAGGGCCAGGGAGAGAGACAGACAGGGACAAAGAGACAGACAGGGACAAGGACAAAGAGACATACAGGGTCAGGGATAGCGACAGACAGGATGAGGGACAGAGAGAGAGACAGGGCCAGAGATAAAGACAGACAGGGCCAGGGATAGAGACAGAAAGGGCCACGCATAAAGAGACAGACAGGGCCAGGGATAAATAGACAGACAGGGCCAGGGATGAACACAGATAGAACCAGGCATAAAGAAACTGACAGCGCCAGAATAGACAGACAGGTCCAGGGACAGAGAGACAGACAGGACCAGAGACAGACAGAGACCTGTGGTGTTGAGTGTTCCACTGGTGTCGAACCAAATAGAGTGGAGGTGTTGGGATGGTATGACCCTCTTGGATGGCTACCAATACAATCAGTAGGCTACCCTATTACTCACTATCTCGCTCTCTCTTTCTACAAACACACACACACACACACACACACACACTTTTGTTTTTCTTGCATTTTGGGGAACCTTACCCTAACCATATGTGTAACCACAATTCCATAACTTTAGTTCATACCTACATTTCATCAAACCCTAAACATAATCTCCAATGCCTAGACCAAAAGCTAACCCTGACTCTAATACTAACCCCAAAGACGAGTTTTACCCTAAACCTGACCAGTGAGCTGGAAATAGTGTTTCACTTATTGGTGACCATCTAAAAAAGGTTTCACTACCTAAGTGGGTGGATATTTATGGTACAGTGTAAACAGATCACAGGTGCACACACACACACACACACACACACACACACACACACACAAACACACTCAATTTTCCTCCCTTAACTCCCACCTTTGCGGGTAAACTAACATACTACAATTCATCTTGTGGCTTTGGGCTGCAGAAGATTGTTTCGCGTAAAAGACCATAAGATTTTAATCCATCACACCTTTCCTCCCACCCAGACCTAAACGCTGAT
>JACXGJ010010441.1:0-22038 GCA_016801105.1 Esox niger
CTGAGTGACCCGGCCTGTACAGATGATGTAATCACTGAGTGACCCGGCCTGTACAGATGATGTAATCACTGAGTAACCCGGCCTGTACAGATGATGTAATCACTGAGTGACCCGGCCTGTACAGATGATGTAACCACTGAGTGACCCGGCCTGTACAGATGATGTAATCACACTTTAGTTGTGTTTATATTCTGTTGTTCACCCACCACAACTCACAGATTATTGCTTGTCTGTCGTGGCTGTCTTGGTGTGCCTGTTAAAACCCTACATGAAAACATAAATAAAGTCTATTGAGTTGACATCACTTTGCACACTTTTGCGCACTCGTTACACTGTCACCATCACAATAGCACTACTCTCTGTTTATGTTGTTGAGGGTTATGTTTAGAATGAGGTTTAGGGTTAAGGTTAGTTTAAGGGTTATGGTTAGTAGATAGTGAAAGACACCGTTTTGACCCTGAAGCTGTGAGCTGTCTATCCCAGGAGGCTGTGAGACGTCCAACCAGGAGGAAGTTATCCCAGGATTCAGTCTAATGCTGTGTCATCAGCATAAAAACTAAAATGATGGTTTCTCACAGAATTAAATATATCATTAATATACAGGCTTAACAGTAACAGACCCAAACCCTGGGGAACTCCTTCGTCAAACACAAGACGTTCCGACTCGATCCCCTCTGTTATAAATGCCTGAGTTATTTTTGAAAGATGATTCTGAAACCATGAACAAGCGTTTACCAGGCCTCTTAGGGTGTTTCCTCAGGAAGATGGAATGATCAACTGTATCAAAAGCCTTTGACATTCATGATACCTGAAATGGCAGTCATTATATAAATGTGTGTTAGAGCTCTGGAGATCAAGGGAGCAGCGCCAGCCGGCAGACCTGGGTCTATTTATCTGCCCATGTGGATTTCCTGGTATAGCAAAGCATCTTCAACTCTTTCTGTGGTCAGACTCAGTGAAACATTTTGGCTATTCACAATGTTCCCTAAGGATTTCTCTATTTTCTATTGTCATTTTTTAAGTAATTATGTTTTATCGAAATGATGGTCTACTGTACAACGAATATCTCAAGAATTACGTTCCCTGGGAACGTTATATATAAGTCCACATTCTGAATGGCCACACTGCATAAATTGTCTTTTTGGATCGGTGAAATCCTAGAAAAATATTGGATTATTACCATAAACATTGATTAATTTTTCAATATATATAACGTTCCTGGCTGACGTAATGACACTAGATATGTTAGCATAGAACGTAATCACGTTTTATACAATACTTCCCAGGGAACGTAATTCTTGAGCTATACGGGCGCTACTGCATCACAGTAAATCTGGACAATGTGCTTCCTAGCATCTGGAATCAATTAAATGTTGTGTTCCTCAGCATCTGGAGCAAAACAGAATCTTGTCCTCTTCAGAATCCGGATTCAGTCTTAATCTTGTCATGTGTCTGATGATGAATAAATGTAATATTGCAGTACAGTCCTACCTCACACAAAGCACAGTATTTATTCACTGACACATTGGTGATGTTCAATTAATTGGAACAAAAAATACACTAAATTCACTTTCACTCAGATGTCAGCATTTATTGTATTAATCAGTCAAATTGTAAGCTTTAAAGGTGCTGTCCCTTAATTTACTGCATGTCTTTTTGATCTGTTACTGTTTTCTTGCTCCAACTCAGAGCAGCAACTGACCTTTTCTGTCTAGTGCAATACCCACAGTGTATTTATTAGTACTAAAGGGTCTCACTGGAAGGTGGCATCTTGTGGGCTATTTCTCTCTAGTGCAATACCCACAGTGTATTTATATATTATAAAGAGTCTCACTGGAAGGTGGCATTTCTGCAAGTTTATATAGTCTAGCAGTTTGACTATTCATGAACACCTTTGGGGAAATATGTTGTAGCATAAAATATATTGCAGTGTGAAACAGCTCTTAGGTGGCTCTTCTCTAGGTTAATCTTTCTAAATGAGGGCTTGGTTAGAAGTCTGAAGTCTTCCTTTAATTACTGGCTATAGACCTAATTCTGCTCTCCATGCAAGATTTTGAGTTTTGTGTTAAAATCCAAAATAGATTTTTGCAGAATTCGGCATGCAGTCACAATCTCCCTGTCTGTGAGAAGATCCCAGAGAATCTCCCTGTCTGTGAGAAGATCCCAGAGAATCTCCCTGTCTCTGGTAGCTACACACTGAAATACTGTCCTGACTGTCCATCCCCCTCGCCTCTCTCTTCCTCCTCTCCATCTCTTGGCCCATCCCCCTGTTTCAACAGAGGAATGACCGGCCTGACTGGTAAATAATTCAGTTAGATTGCTACTCTTCCATGCAGCCATGTCTCTATAACTCCAGCTCTAGCCGGAAGGACTAAGAGTTGCTGTAGAGCTAAAACGCTGTATTTTGATGTTTATTCTGGCTGCGGCTCAGAGTGTTTCGCTTGGATTCATTCTCCTGGCTCATTCAGCATAAAGGGAAACCGTGTCATCAACAAACTGCAGATGCCACAAGCCTCTCCCACCTCCACTCTCTCCCTCCCACCTCCACTCTCTCCCTCCCTCTGTCTCCCTACTCCCTCCTCTCCCTCCCTCTCCCTCCCTACTCCCTCCTCTCCCTCCTGCCTCCCTACTCCCTCCTCTCCCTCCTGCCTCCCTACTCCCTCCTCTCCCTCCTCCTTCCTCCCTACTCCCTCCTCTCCCTCCTGCCTCCCTACTCCCTCCTCTCCCTCCTCCTTCCTCCCTACTCGCTCCTTTCCCTCCCTCTGTCTCCCTACTCCCTCCTCTCCCTCCTTCCTCCCTACTCCCTCCTCTCCCTCCTCCTTCCTCCCTACTCGCTCCTCTCCCTCCTTCCTCCCTACTCGCTCCTCTCCCTCCTGCCTCCCTACTCCCTCCTCTCCCTCCTGCCTCCCTACTCCCTCCTCTCCCTCCTGTCTCCCTACTCGCTCCTTTCCCTCCCTCTGCCACTCTACTTCTCCCCCCTCACTTCCCCCTGATTCATCAACATCCTCAGAGACTGTCTGGAAGAAAAAAAAAACTGCCAAGAACTGTCAGACAACATATGGGGAGGAGAATAACACGTCAGAATCCACAGGACTGAGAATGCTGGTGAAATAACAATCAATCGGACCCAGTGACATTTTAGATTCCATGTCATCTTCATAATCAACCATGTGCCAATAATGATTACTTGTATTTGACTTCTGCACCAGCAACCAGCCACCAGCCACCTACAACCTCAGCTTCCATCCAGTAAACACCCAGGCTAACAGTTTAACTGCCACATGAACAGTGACAGGACAGAGGATATGAATAGTCCAAATGACGCACGCACTTCACAGCTGAGCAGTCAGCTTCACGCCCCCTCTGCCCAAATCTTTCTCTCTCCAGAGTCAGCCTCACCCCATCACTCTTTTTTCTCTCTCGCTCGAGAGCTCTTTGCCCTAATCTCTGCTGTACTATTCTTCTCATCCTCACCCCTTTCCTTTCTTATTCTCCCATTGCTTTTTTATCTCCCTTCCTCCTTCCCTTTCTTACACCCCATTCTCTTATCTCTCCTCTTTTCTTTCCTCTACACCTCCAAACTGACAGTAAGTCATTCGGCTGTAAGACCGCTATAGACAGATCTATGGGATTTCATGCATTGATGTGATTTACTGTAATTTTATATCTTGATCAATTTGTGAAGTGCAATGACAGGTTGTGTAAGTCTAAATCAGCAAATCACACTGCATCAGGTTCAGGTTTATTTTGATCAAACATTAACTTGAGTTGAAGGTTCATGGCAGTTAACCTCAGGTAAATGAACAGAAAATCCTGGAATATATGTGAATTGTCTTACTTTCAAATTCGTGTTAGAAATATGAAAAATAAAACCCACCACAGCTGTTCTGATCATTCTGGGTTTGTCAGAGGATGCTTTAGGCCCCCTACTGGTGAATTCCACAATTACTTCAGTGTAATGACAGTCTAAATGGATTCCAAATACGTTACATACATACAGTATACATGTATATACATATTTTAAATACACTTTGCGTAAATTCCAAATGTACTAAAATCCTATTTACAATATTTGATTATAACTATTATGAAATAAGTGAGTACAATTAAACACTTAGATATAGTAATTACTACCCAAATACTACTTAAGTACTATTTTAATATTTTGTGTACTTAAGTACAACTGGAGTGGTTCTAAAATAATAGTTTTTTGCTTGGGTTAGCAGATTGAATATGTGTTCCTGGAAGTTAAATATAAAAAAACTAAAACATTGGAGTTCATGTAATCATGATTAGTTTAATTTTGGGTTCACATTTCCATGTAATGTAAACACTCCTTCCACCAGGACTGCAGATTTAACACATCAACTAAAAATAGGTCAAAGAATTTCCCACAACAATCATTAAAACATGAATGACACAACAGTGACATCCTCCCATAATGGGTCCCATGAATTCAGTTCTGTTCATCACTGCCATTTCTTCACTGGTAAGGCATTAGAAGACACTAAACGACGCACTTTACTGTCCACGTTCAACAGCCAGATTCTAGCGAGACATTATGAACATGACTTCTATCTCGTCAACATAAAGGACAAGGCCACCAATGACGGGGGGGGACACCACTCCAGCCCGAGGCTCAACTACAGCAACACAGAACGGCTCCAGCATTCTTCCTACTACTGGCTCACAGAGACGGAATATAGGGCAATCATATGCAAGGCTTCTTCAATAAGGCCTATGTGTACCATGGAAGATATAGACTTAGAGAGAAATAAGATCCGAAGCAGAGTCATTCTATCCAGCCACCAGTTTTCCTAACAAGAAAAAAACACACATTCTCTGATCATGTTCATCTAATTACTAAACAGAAATAAATCAAAAACACAAAAAAAATCAAACACACAAACAAATCAAACAATTCAGATAAAATAAAAATGTGTGTAGTACAACATTCATTTCAACAGACTCAACATTAAAAGAAAGATCAAACATTTAAACTCAATATATGTGTTTGTATATAATTTCAGCAATATAGTCTTTGGCTTTTTGAGGTGGACATTCGTGTGAGAACTTCACACAGTTGTAAAATGTCAGTTTAACAGTGTTGACATGAATAAATACTACTTATTAAGGCCTAAGGAACATTCATAGAGCAAGCAATCTCAATGGGTTAAGTGTCTTAACAGTATAATTATTAAAACAACTATTGCAAATGATGTGCAACTCCGCATGCAGCAGTCATTGATCGTTAAAGCAGATAAAACAAAACCCTAAAAACAATCCAGTGAAATAACACCACCAATCAACGCCTTTCTACTGTCAATTTGAGAATATATAACGGAACGTCACGTCAGATGGATCAGAGGCACGTCACGTCAGATGGATCAGAGGCACGTCACGTCAGATGGATCAGAGGCACGTCACGTCAGATGGATCAGAGGCACGTCACGTCAGATGGATCAGAGGTACGTCACGTCAGATGGATCAGAGGTACGTCACGTCAGATGGATCAGAGGTACGTCACGTCAGATTCTCATTATTAGGGTCAGGAATAACCAGGTCCCCTGTGGCTGTTGGGACTCCTCCAGATGCAGGTGAGGGCCAATCAAGGGGACTGAGGTGTGCTACTTCAGGGTGATCCAGACACATCTCACCCTCCTCTTGACCTAGCACTGATTTTCCCAATAGACCTGCTGGAGATGAAGGTACCACAGGACTTACAAAACACTCCATGCTGTCACTAGTCAACATGGAGACACCACTGGTTGTGTCACTAGTCAACATGGAGACACCACTGGTTGTGTCACTAGTCAACATGGAGACACCACTGGTTCTGTCACCAGTCAGCATGGAGACACCACTGGTTGTGTCACTAGCCAGCATGGATACACCACTGGTTGTGTCACTAGTCAGCATGGAGACACCACTGGTTGTGTCGCTAGTCAGCATGGAGACACCACTGGTTGTGTCGCTAGTCAGCATGGAGACACCACTGGTTCTGTCGCCAGTCAGCATGGAGACACCACTGGTTCTGTCGCCAGTCAGCATGGAGACACCACTGGTTCTGTCGCCAGTCAGCATGGAGACACCCCTGGTTGTGTGACTAGTCAGCATGGAGACACCACTGGTTGTGTGACTAGTCAGCATGGAGACACCACTGGTTGTGTGACTAGTCAGCATGGAGACACCACTGGTTGTGTCACTAGTCAGCATGGAGACACCACTGGTTCTGTCACCAGTCAGCATGGAGACACCACTGGTTGTGTGACCAGTCAGCATGGAGACACCACTGGTTGTGTGACTAGTCAGCATGGAGACACCACTGGTTGTGTGACTCAAGTCACTGGAAGAGCCCATCTTGGATTGGTCAGGACCCAGAGCCTCAGATGTACTGGAAGAGGAATCTGACAACAAAAATCAAACAATTTACAGCTTAAGCAAAGCACTGAAGTATGGAAGCCATGATATAGCTGCTTTCCAGAAGAAATACTAGTACAGGATAGGACAGCATTCCCTAGACATTCTCCTAGTACAGGATACATTCTCCTAGTACAGGATAGGACAGCATTTCCTAGACATTCTCCTAGTACAGGATAGGACAGCATTCCCTAGACATTCTCCTAGTACAGGATACATTCTCCTAGTACAGGATAGGACAGCATTTCCTAGACATTCTCCTAGAACAGGATAGGACAGCATTTCCTAGACATACTCCTAGAACAGGATAGGACAGCATTCCCTAGACATTCTCCTAGTACAGGATAGGACAGCATTTCCTAGACATTCTCCTACTACAGGATAGGACAGCATTTCCTAGACATTCTCCAAGTACAGGATAGGACAGCATTTCCTAGACATTCTCCTAGTACAGGATAGGACAGCATTTCCTAGACATTCTCCTAGTACAGGATAGGACAGCATTTCCTAGACATTCTCCTAGTACAGGATAGGACAGCATTCCCTAGACATTTTCCTAGCACAAGATAGGACAGCATTCCCTAGACATTTTCCTAGCACAGGATAGGACAGCATTCACAATACTCCAAGTCGGGTTTAACAAATAATTTTTAAGTCCAGATCTAGATGTTGGTGTGAATTAAATTAACCATTCTTTTTTAAATGGTCAATCAACTTCTCAAGCAGATGCTGACTTTGGACGAGGCATGCCCAGTGTCTACTACCAGACGGGCGTTACCGTATAAAACCTACAGCAACTACCATACGGGCGTTACCGTATAAACCTACAACTACTACCAATTGGGCATTACCGTATAAAACCTACAACTACTACCAGTTGGGCGTTACCATATAAAACCAACAATTACTAGCAGACTGGTTACAGTCTAAAACCTACAATTACTAGCAGACTGGTTACAGTATAAAACCTACAATTACTAGCAGACTGGTAGTAGTTGTAGGTTATTCACTCGTCAACGACAGCACAGCAGAAACATTGTTGAAATGGATCCCAGCAGAACAGTCTATATTAAAGTGATTTGGTGGATACCTGGGTCAAGGACTCTCTGAATGGGAGAGGATGCAGAGCGGTCCGGAACAGGCTGTTCCCCTCTGTGTCCTGCCTGACCAGACGGAGACATTAAGGGCACCTGAGGTGATGCATAGAAAACATGCTACAGTTCATAAAAAAAACACTTGATGCATATAACTAAGGAAATATTTTTCATAAAACATGAATTACTTAATCCAAACACCTCAGTGACGCAAAGGGGTCAACCTCAGTGGCGCAAAGGGGACTACCTCAGTGACGCAAAGGGGTCTACCTCAGTGACGCAAAAGGGTCTACCTCAGTGACGCAAAAGGGTCTACCTCAGTGACGCAAAGGGGTCTACCTCAGTGGCGCAAAGGGGACTACCTCAGTGATGTGGCCAGCTGACATCTCCAGCATTCTGCTTTGGTCTTCAGGTGAAGAACCAGCTCCGCAATATTGGCTGCTCAGGTGACCCGGGCGGGTCGGTATCCGGTGCAGGTAACCGTATCCAACGCCACAGCCTAGGCTGAGACCAAATAAACAATATTAAAAAATATAAAGCCGGCAGTATTTAACAATAACCTCTCCTCCCCCGTCTTACCTGCCCTCTCCCCCCCAAGCCCCATTGGGTGTGACCACCACTTCTCTGCAGAGGTCAGTCTGAGTGTTGTAGACCAGTAGCTTCAGAGGCCTGCCCTCACTGCTTTCAATCAGCGAGAAGAAGTCCTCGGACTGCAGTCAAACAGTCCTAGTATCAATACATTACTACAGTCCCGGTGTAATGACTTTTTATCTAAATGATCACAGTCCCAGTGTTATTACAATACATCTACATTACTACAGTCCCAGTGTTATTACAATACATCTACATTACTACAGTCCCAGTGTTATTACAATACATCTACATTACTACAGTCCCAGTGTTATTACAATACATCTACATTACTACAGTCAGGGACGCCGACAGGAACCCCAGGGCCCGGGACAAAATTGAATGTTTAGGACCTAAACCACAGGCCAGAAAAATGTATAAATAGCAATGATGTTACTGTTCATAAAACAGGTCATAAACGTTTATTGTGTATGTTTCAGCTAGGTAGTACTAATAATAAGATTGACTGACTAATAAATAATTATATTCAAGCCAACCAACCTAATTAATCAAGTCATATTCATTAACATAATTTTTCCATGGAAAACAACCATCCAGGGATATTAATCTTACATCTTGTAGGACCTGGTCAGCTCCAACAATGTAGTCTTCATGTGCCTGCAAGCCAGCCAAGGCAGCCGGGGAGTTGGGCTCCACATCCTCAGAAAGAATACAGAGATTAGCATCACAGGTTTTCCACACCGGTCTGCAATTTGGTGTCTGACGTGTGACAAGCCACTATAATGAAAGTACATGGAAGACTCACAAGGACGTGCCAGACGTTCTCATTGGCTCCCTGGAAGCTGCAGAAGCGGACAGACGCCCCTAAGAGCCCCTGCCCCCCCCACATGTTGCTGGGTACAACTTCCAGCTCTCTGACCCGGAGGGCTTTACTGCTCCACACCTCCAGCCGCATCTGCTTCTCCACATTGGCCTTCAGAAGGTCCTTCAGCAGATCATTTTCCCTGTTCTGGAGAGAGGAAGAGGGAGAACAGATGAAGAAAGGAAAGAGGGAGGGAGGAGGGGAGAACGTGAAATAAGAGAAGAGATGGTAAATACAGCTGGAGACTTTTGAACACACACCTGTCGGTTAAGAGAACGGAATAGCTGCGTAAACACAGGCTCCTGTCCTTACAAGAGTAGAGCTACCCATGATAGGGTTATTCATAATTGACCCACCTCAATCTACATAAAAGTATTGTAATAGAACATGTTGATTAGTAAGCAAGGGAAAAGGCCATTATACTCTAGAATAAATAGGTCTGAATATTGTACGCTGTCTCAAATATGTGTATCACACAGATAAAATAAAATCTCACCAGTCTGGTGTTTCCTACCGACAAGATGAAGTCAAAGAATGGCTCCAAACCAGCATGATGAGCAGGGGAATTCACTTGGACCTAAAAGGAAACAGAACAGCCTAATAAATGACAATATTTTACGTTACCCCCTCTCGGCTTATGGTGATATATTGCACCCTGGTGGCAAACAACAGAATTGCAGTTTGCACATGCACAATGTACGGAATAGCACCCGATTCTACTTGTCCAATGAAACGCGCGTGTATTTATCCACAAATAGTATGGCAATGTCACTGCCAAGCGCAGTGAAGTCAGCCCCAATATTAGTACTGCAGCCAACGTAGCCAAAAAAAGCTAGTTATTTGTCAGTCAAACGACAGTGTGACAAACCAGGTGGCATCTTACCAAGACATTAGACAGCAGAAACTAAATCTAGATCTCATTGAATGTAACACAGTAACAACAAGAAAATTGCTGATATTTGCAACGGCAAAATAAACACCTATCGAATATTTATCAACCTGGCAACCTTATTCTCAACACTGTTGTAATATCATACTACAGTATTCACTACTCTGGCTACCAGCATGACAACCCATTGTCATGGGAACGAACTATTAAGCAAGTGCATATGAGGGAATTAATTGAAGCCTCTGCTGTGCAGGCCAGCTAGCATTAGCAAGTTACTGTACCCCATGGACGTGGTATCCACTTGTTCTCCCGTCGGATACTATTGAACTCTGAGTTATACCCATCGCAAGCTACAGCTGGCTACTCTGTCCTTTTCAACCAATGTGATAACACTACTGTCACTGAGGTAGTGCTGTCATTTCTTGGGTAAATGTTGTTTCACTCAACGAGCTGGTAATGTCTCTCCACGTCGTACGGAAGCTACTCTGTAAAAGTGCCAGGCAAAAGTAATATACGAAAAGACAGAGGCGTCATTTAAACTATCGGTGTTTGATTGACCTTCCCTTCCTGGTTTTCTCAGTTGCTTAGCTACTGGAGACGCTCAAATTGTGGGTTTCAGATTGTGCGGCGTCCTGCATGCGGCACGGCACAGTGCTGATGAATGAGGACTACTGCCACAAGATGAACACTGAATTCAACCTTGCCAGGAAAACATGGCTGACTCAGGTCCAGTGTGTTTAGTAGGTTTATAGCTACTGCGAAAACGTTAATTAAGTGCTGTAGCTCAGTTTTTTTACTTGGATGGGATTTACAGTAGCCTAACAAGGTTATTTGCCACGTTAGGTGTGCTGTATTGGCCGGTCTAGGTGATGTAATCTGACTTAAGGTGGCTAGCTAGCAACATGTTTTCGTTCATTTGAGGGTATATATACAGTATAAATATCTAGAAATATACAATTTGTACAGTATTGGTGAAACTACGCTTAACTTGAAACCACTTCTGCTCTCGTCCTGTCAGGCTTCACTTGTATACTTCATGGAGAAGTTCCACAGGCAAGTAATTCGTACAGCTGGGGAATATCAGACGATCTACAGCAATGATCCTGTTCTCTTTTTCAAAGGGGTTGGAATATTATCAATCAATCAATCAAATTTATTTTATAAAGCCATTTTTACATCAGCAGTTGTCACAAAGTGCTTTCACAAAACCGACATGACAGAAACATATTAAAAGAAAGTATGGTAATATTGGAGTCTTTGGTTTATCAACGTGTTATTGTCTCACAATATTATTATTGTCTCACCTACTTTAAGATTAATGCACTAATTGTAAATTCCCTGCCTTAAATGTAATTCAGTGACTTAATTGCAATGACTGGTCGAACCAAGGAAGCCGTTAGAGAGCTGGAGCAGGTGAGAGACAAAATGTCAGTGTCCATTTGGTCCACAATGGCTCTCATCTGTGCACACAAGCAACGTGAGATGATTGGTTAGTGACATGTCAATATCTATCGGTCTGTTCCAGTACGCTCATACTCTTACAGAGCCCCATTCTTCTCACTATGATACGACATGGAACCGTCACGTATGTGGCCAGAGATGTTTCTGTCATGTCGGTCTGCAGATGGCGAGTCAGACATTTGCTAAGGTGGACCTGGCCCTGGCTGAAGATGTCATGGACGCTGTTCTGCACATCCTCTGGGGCATCACCCCAGACTGGGTGGGGCAGAGCAGCTCATCAGTGTTGTCTGTAGGTTGAAGGCCTAATTAGGGCAGAAATGTGTGGTCCTGAGTCTGTGGTCGTGGACCTGGTTGAGCTGCTACTGAAGCTGTGTGGTCCTGAGTCTGTGGTCGTGGACCTGGTGGAGCTGCTACTGAAGCTGTGTGGTCCTGAGTCTGTGGTCGTGGACCTGGTTGAGCTGCTACTGAAGCTGTGTGGTCCTGAGTCTGTGGTCGTGGACCTGGTGGAGCTGCTACTGAAGCTGTGTGGTCCTGAGTCTGTGGTCGTGGGACCAGTGGAGCTGCTACTGAAGCTGTGTGGTCCTGAGTCTGTGGTCGTGGACCTGCTAATGAAGCTGTGTGGTCCTGAGTCTGTGGTCGTGGACCTGGTGGAGCTGCTACTGAAGCTGTGTGGTCCTGAGTCTGTGGTCGTGGGACCAGTGGAGCTGCTAATGAAGCTGTGTCAGTATGAATGGTGGTGTGTTTGGTAGAGTACTTCCAGGAGAGCTCTGTGTAGTTGGTGAGTCTGTCTGTAATGGACTGTAATGTAATATGTAATGACTGGTACAGCAGCACTCTGCTTTTCAGATGGGAGCATGGAATTAGAATGTATGTTCCACATTAGCCAAACATAAGCAGCATGGACAATTCCTGTACATTGCCTTTCAAAGTGAATTGCAGGAAATCTTCGATCAAAATGAAATGTTGAGGAAGTGATATGCATCTGAAAAAAAATCATAGCGCAGTCAGAATTGTGGTTAGGCTTAGAGAAAGACTTTAGTAAAGCAAACTGAAATAACTATCTGATCTTTTGTCAGTTACAAAATTCAATGGAGATAAAATGCAGTCAACTTTCTGTGTGAGGTGATAACCAAATACATTTCAAAAGCTCTGCATCTTTGGAGAAGAGTTCAGATAATTACTAGCTTACTCTTAGACATCCTTAAATACAGTTATACAGGTCTATCTTTTATAGGCAGACCTTATACTGAACTACTGTAAATAGGCCTACTTTATACAGGTCTATCTTTAATAGGCAGACCTTATACTGAACTACTGTAAATAGGCCTACCTTATAGAAGTGTACCTTATACTGAACTACTGTAAATAGGCCTACTTTATAGAAGTGTACCTTATACTGAACTACTGTAAATAGGCCTACCTTATAAAAGTGTACCTTATACTGAACTACTGTAAATAGGCCTACCTTATAGAAGTGTACCTCATACTGAACTACTGTAAATAGGCCTACTTTATAGAAGTGTACTAGTGTGTAAATGTACTGTATATAGTGTGTACATGTACTATATATGGTGTGTAATAGTGGGTACATGTACTGTATATAGTTTGTAATATAGTGTGTACATGTACTGTACATAGTGTGTAAATGTACTGTATATGGTGTGTAATATAGGATGTATCAGTGTGTAAAATAGTATGTACACTCCTTTAAATATGATCCACTGTTGCTATTGTTGACAATGTCATAGTTATTATTGTCGTGGTGTTTTTGTAGCTGATTTGAAGTCATTGTTATTTTTGTTTATGTTGTAGCTGTTGTTGGGTTGTTCATCCATATCAACCAAATGAATACTAGACAAAAAACCCACCAGTCACACCCTCCCTTCACCAACCTTATGACCTATAGAGAAGGATTTGTATCAAACCCGACAGTTCAATAAATACATATTATTTATTCTGCTTCTGGAATGTCTTCACATTTACATGATTTAGCAAGTTTATTTAGACTTCCTTGCAGCTGTGACCGTATACCAGGAAGAGGCAGTGTGGACATACTGATACTGTGTGGGAAACGAGGCCTGTAAACCCCCCCAATATCTACCACAGACAGATGAACTTTCTAGTCAGACTGTCAATTTCCCATGCATGACAGTAAAAGGTTTTCTAGTTCAGTGACTGCGTCCTAGAGAACAGGCTGAGGGCAGGGTGTAGATCAGCTGGTTGTTATTGTGGTTGACATGTGACTCCAGGATGACTGTCACACCACGGAAACCACACAGGGATTCCAGAAGTTCACCAAACCACCACGGTCAGGACATCCCATGGACTTCAGTGACACACCACAAGTGCGAAAAAATACTCAATCAATTGCCTGAAAATGGAAAAGAAAAACAAGCACTCAAGAATTTAGGAAGTTTGTTTTTTTATTTTGAAGGGACAGTTTACTGTCAAAAAAGGACTTGGATGAAATCAACTGCGTTTCACAGTCAGCCAGAGTGAAAATTAGAAGTAAAAAATTAAGCAGCTTGGTTTGCTCTGCAGTACCATTCAAGCAGAAAATATGTACAACATAAAAAGGCAAAAGTAAGAAACATTTTGATTAATAAAGAAGCCTAAGTACTTTACTGTAACAAAGGCCTATTTGTTGCCATGACTTCATTAAGCTGTTTGGTATTTGAAAGCCCCTATCAGAGGGATCTTTGCCAATAGAAAATCCTATCAGACAAATCCTAACCAATAGACACCCCTCAAAGATGAATTTATAAAGTCAGTAAAGTATACAATAGAGAACATACAGTGGAGGGGATGATCATGCATCAGTCTTCTCGAACCCTATTGGCTGGCTCCTACATGACGTGGCTGGCTGAACAGCTTTGGGATGAGGTATGTACTTCACCTCTAGAAGAGTCATCCCTAATCTTCATCGCACCTATGAGGTCGTGGACGTGTGGAAAAGGGAATGACTCTGGGGATTTTTGCATAACAAGATAAAACTAGCATAATATATGCTGTTTTATCCACAAAAACCTTGACATTTGATAATTAAATGCACAATATCTTGTGATTTAATTCACAGCCACCTCATATGAAGTACAATCATGGATATTTTCTGAATCATTTAAATTTTTGTGGCTCTTCATAGTTTAAAAAAAATATGCTTGGCCAAACTGGTGTGGCTATGAAAAATACTTTGAAACGCTGGAGCGCAAATCGCCTTCATAGTAACTATAAAGTTCTCTATAATTAATATATTACAAAGGTTGGAATATTTTTGAAATAAAATGACTCAATTTGTCTTTTCTTAATAAAATACTTTGTCAGTTCTACACATTAGAATTTTTCAATCTATTTTCAATCTACACAAATTCATTATAAAATATTAGTGTGATTCTCTATGGTTAACATTATAGGCATATAATCAACCAATAATAATAATAATAATAATAAATTTAGTAAATCGGTCACACAGTTCTCAGACCCACAGTTAAAACAAACACTGTGTTGCCAGTCTGGTGGACACGGCCAACACCTAAACACGAACTCCGTCTCGCTGTTATTGCTTGCCAAGTCGTCAATTACATCATACACACAGAAATATGAATATGAAATAATTTAACCCAACAAACATGTTAAAATAGGAGAATAGACATTAAATATTGTTCCAATGGACTTTTCTTTAAAACCCCGGATTCCCTGATTGTGCCCTAATGTGGACCAGTGCCTGTTGAATGGAGTGCCCTAATGTGGACCAGTGCCTGTTGAATGGAGTGCACTAAACAGGGAATAGGGGGCCATGAGACCGACACATTAGAAAGGACTGGAAATATCAAACCACAGTGCTGCTTTAATATACGCTTTGTAGGTTTCCCCGGAAAATAAATATAATATTGTCAAATGAAAGGAATAAATTAAAAAAACATAGTAATAAAAGTAAATATAGATAACAATTATACAGCCTTTTTGTTTTGAATACCAGCTGTAATATTCTTCAGCTCATGAACACCAAGCTTGAATCCAGCCTGTAAGAGGTCATTGAGCTGATGAATGGACCATAGAGACTTCACTTCATAGACAGAGACCCCAAAAAATATGGTTCACCCGTCACCAGTTTTTCAGATAAAGTGCTGATCGCAAAGCTATCTGGGGGATTGTTGTACCTTAGAGCCTCAGACACCATTTTGGGGAGACAGAGTAAGAGGCCTCTGGTTTTAGGAGGAGACAGAGGTTGACCCCACTAACTCAAGTTAACAGTGACTGGACATTGAGTCCTAACTGAGCCCAGAGTTATCACAACCATGTTGTGATTCTATTGGGGGGTTTCTGTCAGGGTAAAACCCTAGCGAAGCCCATCACTGATACTAGTGGCAGAATGGCCTGCTTCCCTGAGGTTGGCAAGCCGCCATGTTTAAAGATTCCACAGTAACAGCCTCAACAAGGCTAATAGCAACTAAAACCAAACCTCGGGTTAATGCTCAGTCACTGATAAGCTAAACTCACCAGGTAACATTATAGTATTCTTCTTTCACTTTAGTTTTCATCTCACTTTTTATGTTTCCAACAAATGTTAGCTGCCATTTCATCTACCAGTAATTACAGACTGCTATGCTAACATTTGGAAGGCAAATATGGAATCTCAATAACAACAGGCAAGGAAGGGTAATCAGTCTTCCAACAGCACAGTCTGTTTAACGACCACCAGCCGCCAGATTCACCACACCGTTGTTGGTTCAGGTGCCCCAACGTGACCACTAACCTCGAACTGCTTCCTCCAACAGTTGATTGTCTGTGAACGTTGTGGGAGGTTCTGGGACAGATTCGGACAGACCAATCAGAGACTCTAGGAGGCAGGTCCCAGTGTCGCTAGCTAGGGAGTGGCTGCTGGGGTAACTAGGCAACTGAAACTGGAAGAAGTTGTCGATGTGTTCATAGTCCTTTAGGGAGCTGTAAAGAGACGAGGGCCCCAGACACGGAAAACCATCGAAGAACTCCAGATCTGACTCCGATGACAGGCTGAGGTCCATGTAACTGGCCGCGGTGCGGTCAGTGGAGGGGGAGGGGGTGTTGGGACGTTCTGTGACGGGGGAAGAGGGGTTGGCGCCATGGTGATGGAACAGTCCATTGGCTTCATTAGCACTGTAGTCTAATAGTTCCGACATAGCCGTGGTGCGTTCCTGCAACAGAGCGGATTCCACATTGTCATTCTCGTCCGGGAAGTCAGCCGTGCTAAACCCCAACATAGATGTGGATGACGGCTCCACATTGTCATTCTCGTCCGGGAAGTCAGCCGTGCTAAACCCCAACATAGATGTGGATGACGGCTCCACATTGTCATTCTCATCCGGGAAGTCATCCGTGCTAAACCCCAACATAGATGTGGATGACGGCTCCACATTGTCATTCTCATCCGGGAAGTCATCCGTGCTAAACCCCAACATAGATGTGGATGACGGCTGCTGTAGCGGTTGGTCGGGGAAGCAGTGGTTGTCATTGACAACGTAGTTGTTTATGTTGTAGTTGTCGTTGTCGACCTCACTGAAGCGAAGGATACGCCTCAGTCCATTCTCATCCACGTCCAGCGGGGAGCCACCCTCCCTGGAGTCCCTCTCTAACCCCACCCCCTCCTGGGAGTCATCACTCCCCCGGGAGGAGGAAGAGGAGTCGGTCATATCGCTACCACAGCTGTTCTCCCCTACCGCCGCCAGCTCCGAGCAGAAGTGGAAAGACGGGCCATCGGGGAAGTGGGGCAGGTCAGCCAGGGAGTCGTGTGTAGGCAGGGTAGAGCCGGAGGCGGCTCGGCTCGGGCCAGACGTCTCCTCCAGCCTCTTCTCTAGTTCCAGCTTCATGATAGTGTGAATATAGTGGGTCTGAACTCGGCTGGAGTTGAACTCTATACGACCCTCAGTGTTGCCACAGCCATCCTTAGTGCAGCCGCAGGGAAAGGTGGAGTGGTCCATCTGGACGGAGGGAGGGGGGGTGTTAGTGCCAGGGGAACTCAGACACATGACCATTTCACTGATAATGAGTAGTTAGAACGCTTTACACTGTCAGCAAATCATGCACCTGATGAATCTTTACTGTGTGATTGAAGCATGTCGTACCTGACACCTGATGAATCTTTACTGTGTGATTGAAGCATGTCGTACCTGACACCTGATGAATATTTACTGTGTGATTGAAGCATGTCGTACCTGACACCTGATGAATCTTTACTGTGTGATTGAGGTATGTCGTACCTGACACCTGATGAATATTTACTGTGTGATTGAAGCATGTGGTACCTGACACCTGATGAATATTTACTGTGTGATTGAGGTATGTCGTACCTGACATTTGATTCCAGCCAGGCTGCAGGCACAGGTCTCAGGCTCACAGAACCCCTGGCAGTCACAGCCACAGTCCTCTCGGGACACCCTGAGTTCATGGAGCTCCCTCTTCTCCTCCTTATCAATCTTCTTAATCCCTGCGGCCTTCAGAAGGGCGTGTCTCCGTCTGGAGGGGTAGGGCTGGAGGAAGGAGCTGCTGTCCAGGTTACAGCCACTGATGTCCACCTGGTCCTCTGGTATGTCCTCCAGAGTGAGGCGGTCAGCCTCCTCAGACAGGACCGTACCTCCCTTGGTCAGCTGGGACAGAACAGAGAGACGTGGGTGAGGTGTTGTCTGAAGACAAGCTTTTCCTGAACAGTGTCTCTCAGGTGAATAACTGCATTAGAAACCCATGTTGCTCCCCCCGTTCCTCACCTTCTGCTTCAGAGCTTCCAATTTCTCCTCACGGAGGCGGGTGAGGAGTTTCTCTTTGCGGAGGGTGCGCTGCGCCACAGCGTATTCTGTCAGGGTGTATCTGCGGAGAGAGCTGTGCTTCTGCACCATCCCCAGGGAACAGCCTCCTCTGCTGGGCACACTGCTGAAGCCCTGGCACCGCGGAAAGAGGAACACGGTCACCATGTCAAAGGTCACGTTTCCCCTCCCACACCGCACACGCTTGCCATTCTTCAGGATCGAGGTGGCTGGAGAGAGAGACAAAGAGATAGACAGAGAAAAACAGAAAGAGAGCTGTTATCACACTGATCATAACTATTCAAAAATAACCCAAACCTCATGGGAGCTCATGGGAGTTTTACTTCAACATGACATGAAGACAGATCGGCCCTGAAGGCAGAAAATAATGTGATTGGTTGACTCAATGAGGGTGGGGCTTGCATTTCAAGCCTTCTGAACATTCCAAGAAGATATTTGATCTGGGTAATGCAAATGCATTCCTTAACCCTTCCTTTTAACCCTTAACCCTTTCATATGTAAACTTCAATTTAGTAACTCCAGAGTTGGGACATAAGTTCAGTCGGGACATAAGTTCCACAGTGATTCAACCAAGAACCTTAATATGTTTCTTCAGGGCGGACCTGCCACAATTATCAGAGTAATTAAAATCCCCAACTATTTCCAGGGGACTGCAGTTGGTCTGCATTCCCATATTCTACCACTAGGTGGCGTCTTGCAACATATAAATGACAAAGGCTGGCGGAGCATCAGTGTCACACAACAGATGAAGGCAGTAGGATCACAACACTGGAGGGAATTATATGAGGGGGGAGTTAATGGGCAAGGAGGACTGTTCCCAGGACAGCCCTCTCCAACTGTTAGCCAATCACCAGCAGCCTGGACCAGTAGTGACCAATCAGACCCTGAGGTCACAGAAAGAGAGGAAACAAAATACTTCATCCAATCTGCAGTCTTGTATTAGGGTTCCATGACCTTAGAAGTGCAGCATGCAAGAAACAATAGTCAACGGAGCGATCTGACCACCCGCCACCTCAACCCGAATGGCTGGACCCTTTACTCAAAGGTCAAGACCCAGGGGGGCTTCAACATGTAACCCCAGTATGTGTCTGTGGGTGGGTCTTACCAGTGTTCACCTGCCCAATAGGAGGACCAGAGAAGAGAGCATCCAGGTGTCTATTAAAGCAAACTATAACAGACACATGGAAGATCACTATTCCATGTCACTTTTCCCTATATAGTGCTCTATTTTAGACCAATAAATTATTCCCTATATAGTGCTCTACTTTAGACCAACAAATGATTCCCTATATAGTGCTCTACATAAAGACCAACAAATGATTCCCTATATAGTGCTCTACATAAAGACCAACAAATGATTCCCTATATAGTGCTCTACATAAAGACCAACAAATGATTCCCTATATAGTGCTCTACATAAAGACCAACAAATGATTCCCTATATAGGGCAGAATTCTATAAGGGCCAGGGTGCCATCAAAGAGAATGAGATCCAGTCAGTCTGATCACAACAGGATATCAAACAACACTAGTCACTGTCAAAGATGGCAGGAGTGTGGGTTCTGGGAGGTTCAGACAAGGCTCTATCCATTCTCCCTGCAGTAATCCCATCCTGAGGCAATAGACTCTGGGCTTAACCCACATGCATCAATTAACTATTACAATTTGGGCTCTTAATATGTAGACCCGGCACAGCCAGAAGAGGACTGGTCACCCCTCTGAGCCTGGTTCTTCTCTCGGTTTCTTCCTAAGTTTCGGCCTTCTTAGGGAGTTTTTCCTACCCACTGAAGTTCAACACTACTGTTGTTTGCTCCCTGGGGTTTAAGGCCGGGTGTTTTGTAAAAGCACTTTGTGACAACTGCTGATGTAAAAAGGGCTTTATAAAATACATTTGATTTGAACACTCTCCACCCCCTCAACATATGCCAAACCTACCCCCCACCAATGACGAATTCCCCTAACCCCAGTAGACCGACAGACCCCTCTTCCTCTAGGCAGTGAGAGGACAGCCAAGGTTCAGAACCCAAGCTAATACATTATTAATATGTTGAGAGAATCTTTGGCTCCAGGGCCTGGAAGATGAAGGTATTCAGACAGATTGACAGAAACATGTCTAATGTTTTAATGAACAGCTCTGTGTGAGGCAGTTAGTCTGCCTGAAGGCTTTCACCCTGTGGCTGCAAACCCAACCAGACCAAGAGCAGTGGATCTCAAACCCCTCCCCAGGGCCCCCTGCAATTCCATGTATTTGATGTATTTCAACATTAAGAAACATCAGGAGGTCCCAGAGGAAAGATCTGAGAGTCCCTGAGCCAGAAAACAGTCAACTGGTGCCACATTTAGGTCAGGACAAGGTTCTCTTAGCCCGACCCGGCCCGTATTAATAAAAGTATTTCATTCATCTTCGGACATGGCACGGATGTCAGTATAGATAAAGAGCTTGTTTATTGTCCGTGTGTGTGTGTGTGTGTGTGTGTGTGTGTGTGTGTGTGTGTGTGTGTGCGCGTGTGTGTGTAGAGACTCACTGTGGCGCTGTGTGTCTGGAGAACCAGGGTTGCTGGGCGCCGAGTCCAAGGAGTCTGAGTAACAGCTCTCCCCCTCCGAGTCCCAGCCAGAGTAGGCGGAGGAGGAAAGGGAGGAGGAGGAGTAACACGGGTCATCCTTGTACACCTCCTCAAACTTCCTCTTCAGAAGCCCACTCATGATGCCACTAGATAGCATGGATGATCTGCAGTAACACAGAGGAGATGTTCTTCACAAATCAAGTTCATTTAATTCACACCTGAATTCCAAACTGAATAACAGTGATCATTTAAAACAAAGCAGATGCTAATGGCTCCACATTCAGATGACAGAGGATCACAGCAGCAGACGGGTATATTTCAATGGACAGCACAGACTGCCTGTTAACGGTCCCTGCAGAGTCCAGCACAGACTGCCTTTTAACGGTCCCTGCAGAGTCCAGCACAGACTGCCTTTTAACGGTCCCTGCAGAGTACAGCACAGACTGCCTTTTAACGGTCCCTGCAGAGTCCAGCACAGACTGCCTTTTAACGGTCCCTGCAGAGTCCAGCACAGACTGCCTTTTAACGGTCCCTGCAGAGTACAGCACAGACTGCCTTTTAACGGTCCCTGCAGAGTACAGCACAGACTGCCTTTTAACGGTCCCTGCAGAGTACAGCACAGACTGCTCTCTGGGCAGCCATGTTCAGCCAAGCGCAGCCAAGATGGAGAGACAGGAAGTAATCAATCAGGCTTTAGCAGTACGAGTCAACAGTTACCCTTCACCCACTCTGTAAAAACCCCTTCACAAACTAACAGCCAATCAGCTGAGCCCAAGCATTGATCCACAGTGGAGGGTCGGGTGGAGTAGAGCCAGAGAACCCAAGAAAAACACAGCAGGAGATATTTCATCCCAACCATTTCCACATGCAAGACCTCCCTGCTAGCTTCATATGTTTACAGGCTAGGAAGTCAGAGTAGCGAGTACGAGGTGAAGCCGGGCAGTAGTTAATTCCATATGTAGTATGATATGCACAGCAGCTTGGCAGACTAAACACGTTTGTTGTGCAACTGAACTACTGAAAAATGTCATCCAGAACACCTTTAGAGGCAGGGCAGCGAGGCAGGGCAGCGAGGCAGGGCAGCGAGGCAGGGCAGCGACTGCTCCTGCGTCAGAACTAAAACAATCTATTCTTTAGGAGTCAGAAAGGCTGGACTGGACTGGGTAGGGGGTGGAGAAAGGAAGGAGTCCCACCCAATCGTCAGGTGGAGGACAGGAGAACCGCAGGCTAGACGGGGGCGGGGCTTCCTTGCTACCACCTCCCTGACCCACACCTCCCTCCCTCCCTCCCTGACCCACACCTCCCTCCCTCCCTCCCTGACCCACACCTCCCTCCCTCCCTCCCTCCCTGACCCACACCTCCCT